>VMDO01016219.1:0-48438 GCA_007922755.1 Pedetes capensis | reverse complement strand
GGTTTTGTACAAACATGCAACCAAGTTACTTTCATTTTCCCTAGATTTCTAACTTACAAACCAGATATTCAAATGCCATTTTCCCAGTTTGGGAGTTTTTGCCAATTTCCTCCCAATTCTTCCCTACAAGAAGGATGTGGCAGCCCACTCCCAAAACAATGAGCCATCAAAAACCCTATGAATAGCAGAGAAGCACTGACATGTACAGGCATGGCACAGTGTCAGGTTGTGTTTTGCTCTGTTGTGCATAGGGTCACTATGAGTCGGATCTGACTCGACAGCACCTAACAACAAACTGACAGGTAAGATAATGAGTATAGAGTTAGACACTGCCTGGATTCCAAGGCTTGCTTTGCTTAGGTGAGTCTCAATGCCTTAGTTTCATCATATGTAAATGAGAGCATAATAATAGTACCTACTTTACAGAGTTAAGAATTGAGTGAATAAAAATTAAAACACACAGAAGCATGTCTGGTACAAATTCAATGTTCAATAAAGTAGCTGCTATATTACGGTTGTTAAAAAATACCACTGAGCCTTAGTATCCTTTACAAAATAAGTCTAAGAATAGTAGCTCTGTCAAAGTGATAGCTTGAGAATTTTATGAGATAGTAAAACACATAAAATGCTTCAGACACTGTCTACAATATGGAAACATTCAGTATGTGTTAGCTTTTAAAAACTAATGAACAAGTGAACATATAAATTGCTGATACATATAGTTTCTCCTGTCCTTTTTTGTGTCCAGTTGTGTAAGTCATATTTGAAAAAAGTAATATTGAGCTTGACCTACTAATATCCAGTGAGATTACTTCAAAATAAAATTGTAATTTGATTAAAGGTGAAAGTGCTTACTCAATATGTAAAATTATTCAGCTGTCAGGACATGCATCAGCACCATGTCCAAATCCTGAAGGGCCAAGAGAACGAGTATTTGCATGAATGAATAGCAGACAAACCGGGCATGTGGGGAAGAGCAGCAAGATACTTAGGAATGTTAGTATTGCTAAGAACAGGACATTCTGGGTTCTCATACATCCCAAAGCTTCCTTCCCATACAATCAGGTTTATGCAAAGTTTGTAAAGGAAAGAAACAAGCAATGTTTGAGTTTTGTCCTTGAGTATAAACTTTTAATTAATGTCAGTACTCACGGATGTTAATAATAAATACTAAAAGTAATAGTGGCCTGCAGCCGTAGCCCTGTGGCATCCGATCCCGTCAGATCTCGGAAGCTAAGCAGGGTCGGCCCTGGTTAGTACCTGGATGGGAGACGGCCTGGAAACACCAGAAGCTGTAGGCTTGGGAGCAGGACCTGGCAACCCCCTCCCAAAAATCAATCTGCCATTGAAAACCCTATGAACAGCAGAGAAGCACTGATAATAGTGTTTCCCCTGTTGTACAGAGGGTTGCTATGAGTCGGATACCGACTCGACGGCACCTAACAACAACAACAGCAAAAGTAATAGTAGTAATTTACACTTAAGAGTTCTTATAACATATTCAAACAAACATTATTGACCTCCCACTAAAATAACATAAAATACTGAACCACTTCAAAGTACTCTATAAACCTTCTTTCTTTTCCATATATCCTGTTATTTAAAGAACTAAAGTCTTAGCTAAAATTTTACAAACTTTAATAGCCTCCTACAAAGTTTCAGGATAAGCCCGGAGGGAATATGATAGGTAGTTTCAATGTTCCCAGAACAAGCATTTATTTAGAATCTATCATGTTTAACTGAATGAATCATTCATTCTTTCATTCATTCATTCCACAAATATTTACTGAACACTTCTTACAGGCCAGCCACAAGCCTATGCCTTAAATATACATTAGTGAACAAAACCAAATAATATCCTAGCCTTCATGAAGCTTACAAATCAAAAGGGTAGAGAATCTAATTACACGGTCATATAAATAAGTATAGATGTAAAACGGCTTGCACTATAAGAAAAAGTACAAGGGTGGTGGCACACATCTGTAATCTCAGCACTCAGGGGGCTGAGGCAGGGGGAATGACGTCAATTCAAGGCCAGCCTGGTCTACATAGCCAGTTACAGGACAGCCTGGGCTACACAGCAAGATCCTGTCTCAAAAGAACAAAGGAGAAAAGCTACAAGGTATAAGAGCAAGCCTGCAGCTATAGCCCTGTGGCATCCGATCCCGTCAGATCTCAGAAGCTAAGCAGGGTCAGGCCTGGTTAGTACCTGGGTGGGAGACCTCCTGGGAACACCAGAAGCTGTAGGATTGGGAGAAGGACCTGGCAACTCCCTCCCAAAAATCAATCTGCCATTGAAAACCCTATGAACAGCAGAGAAGCACTGACAATAGTGTTTCGCCTGTTGTACAGAGGGTCGCTATGAGTCGGATACCCACTTGACGGCACCTAACAACAACATTATAAGAGCATGTACTATATAGAGAGAATGAAAAAGAAATGGCATCTGCTTTCAAAATAATGTATAGTCCAGTAGGAAGCAAGATCAGCATATTTAAATAAGAGCAAAAAATGCAATTAAAGTACTTAAACTTCATGTACCAAGCTGAGGAACAAAAAAGAACACAGTACCTGACAAAGACAAACTCTGTTCCAGGTTGTTGTTGTTGTTGTTAGGTGCCATCGAGTCGGTATCCGACTCACAGCGACCCTCATGGGGTTTTCAATGGCTGACTGTTTCGGGATTGTCTTGGGAGTGGATTGCCAGGCCCTTCTCCCACTTTTGCAGTGCTGGGAATTGAACTCAGGACCTCAGAGACTGCAGCGCAGCGCTCTACCCACTGAGCTAAATCCCAGCCCTGTTCCAGGTAGGGACGTTCTATATGTCCTCTCACTGATGTCTTGCAATAACCCTATAAGGTTGGCTTAACATTCTCATTTTATAAATAAGAAAACTGAGACTACAAAATGGTTTTATTATATGGGGCAATGACTATGGTGTAGGACAGCTGCATTACACAGGACCAGAAGGCATGAAAACTGTACCACAAAATGGAATCCTTTCTCAACATTTCTTTGGATCGATATATGGGAGAGCAGGAATGCAGAGGACAGAGCAATGAATTTACCTTCATCCCCAACCTCCCTTTTTATAGAGCACCTCCAAAACCCAAGGCACACAAGAACTTTCACCACAATCACATTCTGTGCTCATGACCTTTCCACAGATAATAATAATAATAATAATAGTAATAATAATAATAATAATAATAATCTGCCTTGCCATCTAATAATGTGGTGATGGGTTACTCAGTCTGCTAAAAAGCAAATAGGCTACACCCAGGAAGAACCATATTTATACTACTGAAAAACTCCATAGTAACAGCAATAAAATGCCTTCATCCAATGGCCTAATTTTAACAAAGGGAATTTTAGATATAAAATGGACAGATTATTTGAAGCCCATCCAGTCATACCCATTCTACTTTCTCAAGATCATAAAGTTACCCTTTACCCTTTATCCAATAGACTTTAAAAAAAAATCACCTTCACAGAAAATATCTTACTCTGAAGTTAGAAAAACTGAACAATTTATGTTGCCTCTTTGATCATTAATCTACTCTGACACCACAAAATTGAACAAACAATAGCTTCTGAGCCACTTCTAACCCCTCCATGAAATTAAAACACTCAAGTTATCAAGTGCCACATACAAATAACAATGTCTCTTTGAATAGGGCCAAATGTAGCAAGCTGAGGAAAGACTGTTCTGAATGACACTTTTCTAGAATTTGGAAATTCTCATATTACATAAATCTAGAAAAACATGCATCAGGCTCTCTGGGAATGAAGAGTACACATAAAAATGTGTGTGTTTCGTTTCTTTTCTCTCTCTCTTTTTTTTTTTTTTTTTTTTTGCAGTATTTGAAGGTTGAACCCAGGGCCTCACACATACAATCCTGCCTCCTCCTCCCAAGTCCCTAAGATACACCGCACCTGCTGTGTATCTTTCAAATTTCTGATGAAACTAGATGTTCTATGTATAGAAGGTTCATATATCCACATGGGCCAGAACAACTTCATTCATATAATCCTCATGGTAGTATTTTTCAGAATCTATTCTCTATTGAAGATATCATGGCCTCCTACAGCAAACCTGCCCTTTTAGGATCTTTAGAACTATAAACAATGTCAAAGGTATTTGTTAATGACTGAGTAAACCAAAGTAAACATGAGAGGTCACTGAGGACAAGTCAGATATAAAAAAATGATTCACATTCTGAAGAGCCATTTCCTGTTTCAGAATAAATAGTTCTGAAAATTTTGAATGAATCATCCCTTCCCAGTCATATCATGTATATATAATAGCAAAAACTTAGTAAGCATTTACTCTATAGCAGTCACTGTTCTAAGCAGTTCACATGTATTAGCTCTTTTAATTCTCTCCACACTGCTGTGAGATAGATGTTGTTTTACGTATAGGAAACTGAGTTGCAGAGATATTTAGTAATTTACTCCCATCACACAGCTCAAATGGGCACCATGTTAAGCTTCATACCCAGACAATCTGGGACCTGTACATACTATACCACCTCTACCAAAAAGTAATGTGAATTGGCTCTAACCTTTTTTGTTTTTTCATCTACTGCCTACAACATACACTTGAGGGACCCATTTGGAAGGGCTGTTTACAACAGATTGTTTAACACAGACCAAGGCAGACATGCATTTAGCCATCTACATCCTCTTTGTACATGACAAAATCCAGCTATCAGGTGTGACCACAGATTCACCACCTGGCTTGTTATTTCTCTTACTACTTAAAGGATTCCTTTATATTGGTGTTAAGTCGCTCAAAAAATAATCCAAAGTCTTCTTTGGCCTTCCAATATCCTCCTTTGCATCTACGATGGCTTGTTCAAAAACTTCAACATTCTTTACTTGGATTTTATTTATTTATTTATTTATTTATTTATTTATTTATTTATTTAACGGTACTGGGGGTTGAAGCCAGGGCCTTGCACCTGCATGCTCTGCAAGTGCTGGACCACTGAGCTGCAACCCCAGCCCTTTTTTTTTTTTACTTTTTGAGACAGGGTCTTGCTAAATTACGCAGACTGCCTCTGGTCTCAAACTTGCAATCCTCCCGCCTCCACCTCCCGAGCAACTGGGATTACAGGTTTGCGCCACCGTGCCCGGCGATTTTATTTATTTTTCAGGGGAGTGAAATGATACAGAGGTTTCATTGCTTTATTTTGTTCCAGAATTCCTGACATCTGTTGATCCCTCCTAGGTTTTGATAAGATATGTCTAATTGAGTGTTCAAACCTGTATTATCACCAGCATAGCTTAAGATAAAGGAGACATCTGGGTAGGCTGAACTGCCACGAACTAGTGATGGGAGTTATGGGAAGTATGAATCAGACAAGGGATAAACAAAGGGAAGGTAAAGAAAACAGAGGCAGGAACAGCCTGGATGTGAAAGGGAGCACATTATAGGGAAAATGAGAGAAGACAGGCCTGTCTGGGGTAGAAGGGAGAGTTGACTGGAAGTAGTGGGAAACCAGAGTGAGGAATCAGAACTATCTAGATAAAAATAGGAAATATCTGGCCATAAAGGACTGTGGAAAATGTAGTGAAATCTGGGTGACATGTGGCTGTCCAAAAGGAAAAGCTGGGCAGAAGCAAACATAGTGAAAAGTGTCAGAAAGAGGTTTCAAGACAGGTAACCAAATTAGCCAAATACCATCAACAAAACCAAGTCTGAAGAATTATGAGTACCTATACCAAGCCAACAGCAGTGGAAGGACAGAGGAATCTGAGATACATTTAGAAGGCAGGAAACAAAGGGAGTTTTTGGGCATACCAGATAAAATGGCAAAGAAAGATGGTCAACTACGACTAATGTTTCCAGGTTGGGAGAATATGACACTGCTGGTAAAAATGAAATCAACAGACAAAGAAGTCAGTTTATCAAGGAAGTTCGTGGAGTTTAGTGTCAGAAACAATGTAGTGTGAGATAACTCCAGGGCAACCCAGCCAGGAAAGCTAGGGCTGAACTAGAGAACAGAGATTCCGCAAGTCCAGTAGAGATGAAAGCTGAAATGGAGAAACAGATAAGCTCAATGATAGACTAATGGCAAACTAAGAACAGAAGGTTAAAAATGGAAGCGTGGTGCAGCCAGAGACAAGATAAAGAAAACTGAATGAGGTGGGAAGCTCCATGTAGATCAGGACAAAGAACTAAGAAGTGTTACCAAAAACAAAAAGCAATGCTTCTAAGCCACTTACAGTGCTAACAGTACAAGATGGGCTGGGAATGTAGCTCAGTGGTAGAGCTCTTACATAGCATGTGGAAGACCCTAGGTTTGACTCCTAGCACTGCAAAAAGAAGAAAGAAAGAAAGAAAGAAAGAAAGAAAGAAAGAAAGAAAGAAAGAAAGGAAGGAAGGAAGGAAGGAAGGAAGGAAGGAAGGGAATTGTTGCCCTGATGAGACAACCCAAACAACTCTCAAAAAGGTATGAGAAGCTAGGAGGCCTATTGTGACCCCAGCTGAGACTCAGGGAGCCAAGGCAGAAAAAGTAAGAGTTTGAGGTCACCTGGGCTATATAGAGTATCTTCTCGCAAAAACTTTTTTTAAAAAGAAATCTGAAAAAAAATGTCTAATGAAATAAGACTGGGGCAACTAGAATAAGTGCCAGCAGCAATTTGGTTTTGCTCTGGATTTTATTAAATTAAGAGGAGCAGATAAAATGAGGGCTGGGATTTAGCTCAGTTGGTAAAGTGCTGCGCTGTAGTCTCTGAGGTCCCCAGTTCAATTCCCAGCTCCGCAAAAATGGGACAAAGGCCTAGCAAGCCACTCCCAAGGCAATCCCAAAACAGTCAGCCATTGAAAACCCTTTGAGGGTCACTATGAATCGGATACTGACTCCACATCACCTAACAACAACAACAACAACAACAGATAAAATGAAACAAGATTAAGACAAAATCAAGTTCATTTTAAGTTTTTAGAAACTCGGGAATTTTAACACATGTTTTAACATTAAATTTTAGTTAGTAACATCAGAAAAATTGTGCCAGAAAGGCCATGGTGAGGGCTGGAAGTGTGGCTTAAGCTAGAGCAAGTGCTCAGCATGAATGAGGCCCTAGATTCAGCCCCAGCACCCAAAGAAGGGGAATGTTGTTATTGCTGTTGTTGTTAGGTGCTGTCCAGTCGGTATCCAACTCACAGTGACCCTAGGCACAATAGGTGAAACACTATTGTCAGTGCGTCTCTGCTATTCATAGGGTTTTCAATGGCTGATTGTATTTTGGGAGTGCATTGCCGGGTCCTTCTCCCCAACCTAGAGCACCTCATGTTCCCGGGCGGTCTCCCACCCAAGTACTAACCAGGCCCCACCCTGCTTAGCTTCTGATCTGATAGGATCAGATGCCACAGCACTACAGCTGCCACACTGCTACAGCTGCAAGTAAATAAGGGGAATAGGAAGGGGAAAAGAGGGAAAGAGGAAGGGAAAGTTGCAGGGGAAGGGAAGGGAAGTGGAGGGGAGGGGAGGGTTGGCAAAAGAGGAAGGATAAGAGTTTGAATTTGACTCTGGGAACAGTGAGAAACCACCACAAAATTAAAGCCTGAGGAAGAGACATACCACATGATTTGGATTGTAAAAAAGATCACACTGGTCAAAGGAGTGAAATGAATGAAAAAGAGGCAGAATAAGATGCAGACGCACATGCCTATAATCCTACCTAGTCAACTCAGGAGGCTGAGGCAGAAGGATCACAAGTTGGAGGCCAGAGGCACAACTTACAGAGACCCTGTCTCAAAAATAAAAAATAAAAAATAAAAAAGGGCCTGGGGGCACAGCTCAGTGGTAGATCGTGTGCCTACCATGTGCAAGACCCAGGGTTCAAACCCCAATACCAGAAGAAGAAAAAAAAAAAAAGGCAGAGAAACTAGAGACTACTGTTATACAAGAGGCTACTTGTATAGTCAGGATAATGACAAGGGAGAAAGCAGACAGATTATAGAGAGATATATTGGAAGTGGAATCAATTGTATTTGCTGATTGAAACTATTCTGGGAAAAGGATCTGGGGTAAAGGGTGAGTAAAAGTAATCAAAGACCACTGTCAGTTTTCAGGTTTGTGCAGCCCGGTGAATATAGGAATCATTAAGTCATATGAGTAGAAATCAAACATTTCACAGAGAGCATGTTAAAGTAGAGATGTTTAGAAGACATATACATGGAGATGCCCAATCAGCAACTGTACACATAAGACCAACATTTGAAGAGTCAGAGGTGGAAACAAATGTGGGAGCCAATAGTATGTAAATGGCCTTAAAGCCAAAGAGACAGATGAGATCCCCTATGGCAAAAGTGCCAGGAGCAAAGCAAGAGCAGCCCTGGTGCAATGGGACACAAGTTGAGTATAGGAGGTAAGCCAGCAAAGGGAATGAGAAGAAAGGGCTAGACGTCAGCAGGAAACCTGCAGTGTTACCAGAACCAAAGTGGGGCAGGATAGAAAGATGGGGAAATCTGCAAGACAAGGAGGGAGAAAAAGCTGTCACCCCAGGATCTGGTTCAAGTCTCGCTAGCTGAGAAACAGGAACTTTGACACAACTACCAAGAAAACTGCTGCAAGGACGGCCTCCATAGAGACGTTATACGGGGAGACATTTTAAATAATAAAACCGTTAAAATAGCAATAAGCCATGCCTGGGGTCAAAATTATGTAATCTTTTGGGTTTGAACTTGCTTTACCCTCTATAATGCTGTGCTTCTTTGAGACATGCCCAGGTAACTCCCTCGTGGCTCTTAATGCACCTCCTTGAAGCACCTTATAATCTGTTTTTACTAAAGGGAAATTCCTCCAGTTGAAAAACCTAAACAATGGAACTTCTTCTCTTGATCTTATTGGCACCCCTTGCCTCAGGACAGGGGCCTTTCTGGGTGGAGCTTGGGGCTTACATCACAAGAGACATCCAGAACCAGGAACCCAGGACTAGCATCACAAGGGGTATGGCCTAGGTTAAATAAAAGTGGAGGGAACACCTGACCACATGATTCTTTTTGGGAAGCCCCTGTCTGGATGGTGGATATGTATCTCTCTTTCCCTTTCTTTATCTCTGTCTCTAAGTGCCCCCATGTACTCTAAAACATGTACTTAATAAACTCTGTAACTTTGTTTCACTCTGACTCTTCCTGAAATTCTTTTCTGAGGGGGAAGACCAAGGGCCGGGCCTATCCTTAGTAGAGGTCCCAACTAGGGGAACTCCTCAGGCTAGGTGGCAAGGCTGAGCTGCACGCTTCTGCTGCACCACTGGTGACATTTTGGTGGGCTTGTCTGGGATTAGAGAGTTGAGGCAAAGGCAAAGGTGGTGAGTCCTCTTGACTGCTGAAGCATGTCTGCTTCTTCACTTCCTGGCTAATATCTTTACTCTACCTTGGGAAGTCTAGCCTGGAAATCTGGGGAAATTGTGGACTGACGGCAAGAGCTACATTCTCGCACAATCCAAAGGCTCATTTCTTCAAGCAGCAAAGCCCTATTAATGAACTTACTTCTTTTTTTCCTCTACCAGTTCGGTCTAGGTTTTCATCTTTCCTCTAGGCAAATCTCCCAGACGCTATAGAAATGGCCACTTCCCTAAACATTGCCTCTGTCTCCTTAACTTTAACATTTGGCTTTTAGGGAGGTAGTGTTCCTTATCTTGTCCTGCTTACTTCTCCCAAATTCCCCTAAGCCCCTTCTTTTCTGTACTCCTGTTCACATATTCCTCCTGTTCATGTCCAAGATTCAAACTTTTGGGAACCCAGGTTTTAGACTCTCCTGCTACCAACAAGTAGACTGTGTCTTGGGTTTACACGAAGAGAAAGAAGGAGAAATAGCCTCCAAAGCTTTGTCTCTTCTCTCCCTTGTCTGTGTTAATGCCCATAAAAGGTAAGAGACTATGGGAGCTTCACCCTCTGCCTATTTTGAACTTTTTCTTCCCTGGATACCCTTCCAGGAAGTCCTTTCACTCCTGCTTTGGACTTCCAGTAGGCCACCTCTCTGCCTTACCTCAGCCATAACTTCCACTCTGTTGGAGGAGGTAAGGTTCCTTCTCTTCCTCTCACTCATGATACCTTCCATGAGGCCAGATGTAAATGGGAAGTAACAGTTTAACTTCATCTCCCCTCCCCCTTGCTGCATGGTCCAGGGACATGGGCTCTCCTGCTGTGTGGATCAGGCCACACCTCTTTCCTTTAAGCTGCTTCTGCTGGTAGGCAAACTTCATCTTGTATGCCTTAATAGTATCAGCAGCTGCTGCAGCCCTGCCCCTCCCTGCCTCTGCAGTATCTTAGATCTCATCAGCCATTCCTTCTGTTCCTTTTTTGCATTTTTTTTTTTTTTAGGTCTGTTGCAGACCAGAGGAATTAGCTTCCAGATCCTGTTTATGATGTAGCATATAAAACTCAATGAACCCCTAGCTTCTCAACCCTGGCTATGTTCAGATTCTTAGAGTCCCTCTTAAATGGCACAACAAATTATTCAAGAAAGGAAAGACAGCTAATATATATGAGAACTTGGGTACGCCGGCTGTACCACGTTCTTGGACTGGTGCTGGATGCGCCAGACATCCATAAAAACTAAGGTCCCCAGCAGGGATACTCCAAAGGAGTACCTCCCTTAGGCTACCTGGGTGAAGACAGTGACATCTGTCTCCCAGGACATGTCTTCTCTTTCACAAAACTTCAAATGTCAATTCCTAAGAATCTCCTTTTGGGATGCATCCTGATGAAAAATGGAATAAATGGAATCTTTTTCTGTAAACTTGGCCTCGTATCAGGATAAGCTATGTGGTGGAGAAATTGGCCTCTAAGTGGCATTCATTATTATACAGATCTATTTTGGAAATTAGAAAGTGGAAAGAAATCAGCTTAAAATTGAAAATTGCAATGGAAAACTTTCATTAGTAGGGGCATCTTCCTTTCTGCTGATTAGCTTTTAATTTAGGGAAAGATAATCACCTTAAGTCTCAGAAACAAGCCTCACCTTTTGATCTTTTTTTTTTTTCACTAGGTGGATACTTAAGAAGCCCTTATGAGATTCAGGTTAAGTTCTTTGTCTTTGAAATGTAAATGACCGCTTGCTCAGTGGGTAGAGCGCTGCGCTGCAGTCTCTGAGGCCCTGAGTTCAATTCCCAGCACCGCAAAAATGGGAAAAAGGCCTGGCAATCCACTCCCAAGGCAATTCCGAAGCACTCTGCCATTGAAAACCCTATGAGGGTTGCCTCGACGGCACCTAACAACAACAAGATACTTAGAAGCCCATCAAGGAGTTTTCAGTTAAGGTCTTTGTCTTTGAATTGTGAATGCAAAACAAGCCACACCTCTCAAATACTGAGTTAGGATTTAACATGCCTTAATACTATGGAGCCTGCAGCCTTACCACTGTGGCCTCCAACCCTGTCAGATCTCAGAAACTAAGCAGGGTCAGATCTGGTTAGTATTTGGATGGGAAAGCCCCTGGAAACACCAGGTGCTATAGGCTTGGGAGAAGGACCCGGCAACCCACCCCCACACTCAAAAAAAATCAGTCATTGAAAACCCTCTGAACAGCAGAGAACACTGACAATAGTGTTTCACCTGTTGTACACAGGGTCGCTATGAGTCCGACACCAACTCAGTGGCACCTAACAACAATAATACTATGGAGGAAGTTATTGATAATACAAGTTTTTTTTGTTTCTTTTCCTATTTTATCCATGAATGTATTGTCTACATGTACTTATGTTTGTATGCTGTCTGCATATCAGCTTGGTCTAAATATCTAAAAGCGTGCTTTGATTTAATGTGACCATTATATGTTCTTTTAGTTTCTCATTAGTTTATGCTAAAGTGCCACTTTGCACCTCACGTCAAACCTAAGTAAAAGGTGCACACACTCAAGAGTTAATTATTAAACTGAGTTGGGACTAGCCGGGTGCACAGTGACAGCACGCCTGGAATCCCAGCAGCTCAGGAGGAGGAGGCAGGAGGATCGCAAGTTTGAGACCAGAGGTACTGTAAAAAAGCAAACAAACAGAGTTGAGACTAAGAAAAATGCAAAAGAGATTTTTTGAAATTCAGACTGCACTGAGATTTAAGATATATATAAAGCAGACAAAAGTTTTAAATTTGGCCAGATAAACAGGTGATCTTAATTTGCTTCATTTTCTCATCAGCACTCCTTTTAAATTGATAAATTCAAGCCAGCGAAGTGGTTCATGCCTATAATCCCAGCAACTCAGGAGGCTGAGGCAGGAGGATTTCCAGTTTGAGGCCAGAGGCAGCCTATGTAATTTAGTGAGACCCTGACTCAAAAAAAATTAAATAAATAAAAAGTGGGCTTGGAGTGCAGATCAGTGGTGGAGTGCCTGGGATTCAATCCCCAGTACTGCAAAGAAAAAAAAATTGATAAGTTCATTTTACTGTATTATTTGCTTATAATAACTATGGTTTAACAGAAAGTTTTACTTAGATTGGCTTATAGGTAAGTGAGTGTTCACATAAATTAAAAACACTAAATTGATCCAAAAGTCCTCTCAATTCATAAAGCTTAAACTTCTGACAAATAAGTTAATACTGTTAACATGTTTTATCTGTGTTATTTATAGCAGCCAGATATTTAAGATACAATATGCATATTTTCTACATTTCAAATAGGGCTTTCTAGAATCTCATTAAATATGTTAAGAATAGAAAAGGCCTTTCTAAAATCAGTATTTCTGTAAGGAAATAAGGCAAAAGCCATCGTCAAGTAAGAGACAGAGATATAAAAACTGTAGGAATAGAGATTAGTAGCAGGGGAGGTTAAAGGGAAACAGAAATTCTTAGGTGAATCACAAGGTTAAAAAATAATGCAGATAGTTAAGAGTATATTGCCAGAAAGCTTATGAAAGATGAAATTTATTTTTAAGTGGAAGTATAATCTTTTAAAAAGGCATTTAAAAGGTTTTCTAAGATCAAGTTTTTAATGTACTGATGTAAAAGCAGAAAATGAGCTTGTGTCTCACTCAGAAAAAAACAGCTTTTAGAATTATGTTGTTACGTGCCATCCAGTCGGTATCCAATTCATAGCGACCCTGCATACAACAGGGGAAACACTATTGTAGTGCTTCTCTGCTGTTCATAGGGTTTTCAATGGCAGACTGATTTTTGGGAGTGGGTTCCCGGGTCCGTCTCCCAAGCCTACAGCACCTGGTGTTCCCAGGCAGTCTCCCATCCAAGTACTAACCAGGCGACCACGCTTAGCTTCCGAGATCTGAAGGATCAGATGCCACAGGGCTACAGCAGCAGGCTTTAGAATTATAGATTTGTTAAATTCCTTCCCCTTCCACTAGAGCCAGAACCCTTAATCCTTATACCTCAGAGGAACGAGAACCTATGAAGATTCCAGGGATTCTAAGATAAGCAACTTCCCCACCTGCCTCAGGACAGTTTTCCTTCCCTGGCAGCCTTTCAGGGGAGCTTCTCATTTCTCCTAATCGACACCCCACAGGCTCTTGGAGTAAATAAAACTGAAAAGTCGGCCACCTTTCAGGATGAATATAGATTTAAAAGGAGTTGCTCCCTTCTAGGACATACGTAATCCTGAGAAGACTGTGTTCTCTCTAGGATATCATCTTAAAATAGATGATTTCGGACTCAATGAGTTCCCATCCCATGAAAAGGAAAAAAAAATTAACCACTTTGTATATCTAACTTTGCCTTTGTTGAAAATTATCGAAAGAGGCACAATAATGTCTGAATTTTTAAAAAAATCTGAAAGATGCACAATATGTCACTGAATATAAAGAGGCCCAATAATGTGTCTCTGAGTTAAAATATTGAAAGAGACACAGTAATGTCTCTGAGTTGAAAGAGGCACAATAGTGTCCCTCAGAATCGAAAGACGTACAGTAATGTGTCTGATTTTAGAAAAATATTGAAAGAGACATAATAATGTGTGTGCTCTGTATTCTGAGAAGATCCAAGAAGAAAAGCCAAATTAGGGTTTTTGAGGATGCTCATTAACCTGGTCATTGTCTATATAGAATACGAAAAAATACTGAAAGAGGCACAGTAATGTGTTCTGAGTTAGAAGAGGCCCAATAACAGTCTCTGAGTTAAAATATTGAAAGAGGCACAGTAGTGTGTCTCTGAATTGAAAGAGGCTTCACCCTTAGACTGTATTTTAAATAATTGGGATCATTTTAAGACTCTGGCCCTTATGTAGATTAGAAAAAGGAGAAAAATAACCTTAAAGTGGGATTCTAAAATATCAAATGATATTGCAATTAGATCAGTTCTGCAATAAAAAGGAAGGTAAACAGTGTGAGGTCCCTTATGTTCAGGTATTCATGTCATTCTGTCAGAACCTAGAGCTGCACAGACACTGCAAAATGTGCTATGTTCACGTATCTGTGGGGTGTGAGGATGATCCTTTGGAGGCAACCTGAGCCCCAAGGCAAGGAATTAGCCCAGGATATAGGGCATCTTTAAAACCGCTTTCAGCAGAACAGCTTAGCCCAGCAAGACTGGGATTTCTTATCACCCCAGTATTTCTAAACCAGTACGTATGTGTCCCCTTTGGGAAGTAGCAGTGGGGAAGGAATCTTAAGAATGTGTCCCTTTCTCAAAGTCAGACTTAGCCCACTGCAAACAAAATTCAGTAATTTTTTTTTTTCCTGGTACTGGGGGGTTGAACCCAGGGCCTCACGCCTGCATGCTCTGCAAGTGCTGGACCACTGAGCTGCACCTCAGCCCATTTTTTGACTTTTTGAGACAGGGTCTCGCTAAATTACGCAGACTGCCTCTGGTCTCGAACTTGCGATCCTCCCACCTCCGCCTCCCGAGCCACTGAGATTACAGGCGTGTGCCACCACACCCGGCAAAAATCAGTAAATTTTTCAGAAGATCTAGGTTTACTTTGACCTTAGACAGATTTACATGTAAACTTTGTCCACCTTTTTACTCCTAAAGAAAAAAGATGAGTTTGAGCAGCTTCTCATGCTTGTTGTTGTTGTTGTTAGGTGCCGTCAAGTCATGTCAGACTCACAGCGACCCTCATAGGGTTTTCAATGGCGGATTGTTTTCGGGATTGCCTTGGGAGTGGGTTGTCACGTCCTTCTCCAATTTTTGTGGTGCTGGGAATCGAACTCGGGACCTCAGAGACTGCAGAGCAGCGCTCTACCAACCTGAGCTAAATCCCAGCCCTTCTCAGGCTTATGGGAACAAAATTCATGCAATAGACCAAAGATAAAGCCACAGTGGATCACACCTATAATCCTCGCAATTTGGAATGAAGAGGCAGAAAGATTCCAGATTTGAAGCCAGAGGCAGCCCGTGTAACTTAGCTTAGCAAGACCCTGACTCAAAATTAAAAATTAGGGCAGGGCACAGTGGCGCACACCTGTAATCCCAACGGCTAGGGAGGTGGAGGCGGGAGGATCACAAGTTTGAGACCAGAGGTAGTCTGCGTAATTTAGCAAGACCCTGTCTCAAAAAGTCAAAAAAAAAAAAAAAAAAAAAAAAAAAAAAAAAAAAAAAAAAAAAAAAAAAAAAAAAAAAAAAAAAAAAAAAAGGGCTGGGGGCACAGCTCAGTGGTCCAGCACTTGCAAAGCATGCAGGCGCCAGGCCCTGGGTTCAAACTCCAGTACCACAAAAAAAATAATAATTAATTAATTAAAAATTAAAAATTGTCTGAGGATACAATGCGTGGTAGAGCACTTACAAAGTATGTGTGAGGCCCTAGATCCAATTCCCAAGTGTGGAAATAAATTCCATCGAGACCATACTGTTTCTGAACCAAGAGCCAAACTGTCAACACCAGATACGAAGTGATGGTCTCACCATGGATAATCATGATTACTTTTTAAATTGGGGGATCTCTAAACTATGACAAGATCACAGAAATAATCCAAAGTACAGGTGAAAATCCATCTTTCTTTCTAGGCTGTCTCACTGAGACCCTAAGAAAATACACTAATATTGACTCTAGCTCCCATGAGGATCAGGTTTTGCTAGGTATCCATTTTATCAGTCAGTCTGCTCCAGACATTAGGAGAGAAGTTCAAAAGCAGGCAATGGGACCAAAGATACACCTAGACCAACTTTCAAATTTGGCTTTTGGGGTTCTCAACAACCGGAGGGGGGCGGGGAAGCAGCAGCAGTTCGAAAGACTTGGGAAAAATGATCAAATGAACAAAAACAGGCCTGCTTGACAGTATTAGCCCTGAGAAATAATCTACCTCCTCAGGCATAGAAGAACCTGCTCCCGACCCCCAAAAAAAAGAACTATCAAAGAGCTTCAGGTAACTCTTGACGTAGCAAGTAAAATATCACCTTTCTTTTAGTTACTGCAGCTACATTTTCTGCCTTGATTGATGACTTTGGGCCCCTTCCTAAACAAACTTGTATAGCAACTGATGTCAGTGAAAGCACAGAACCAAAAATTCACTGAACCATTAGCATGTGGCTTTGGAAACTTAATAAACTTAATTTCTCTCCCAGGCTTTCTTAATTCTTCTTAAATGTCCTATCCTCTTGCTGGGAAGAGATTTCATTCTTACCTTTTTTTTTTTTAGTACTGAAGGGTTAAACCCAGGCCTTGCGCTTGGATGCTCTGCGGATGCTGGACTACTGAGCTGCACCCCTCAATCCATTTTTTACTTTTTTTTTGAGACAGTGTCTCGCTAAATTATGCAGACTGCCTCTGGTCTCAAACTTGCAATCCTCCTGCCTCTGCCTCCTGAGCTGCTGGGATTACAGGCGTGCGCAACAGCACCCTGCTGGGAAGAGATTTCTTTAACCTTAGTGGGTGCAACTCTCCAACTGATCTCAGGACAAAGGCTTTCTTTTATAGGGGAGAAAATTACAATAGATGGTCAAAGGTGCTCTACATCTACAAGCTCTTCTTGACATTAAAAGCAAATCCCAAACTGTACCAAGGATATACAATTAAAAACATGCTTGACCTTACAGCCTAAACAGGCCATGTTGTCGCCTACAATGATTAATCAAGGAGACTCAACAGCAAAAGCAAATGGGGGACAATGACCCAGTTCAGACTCCCCCTCCTACAAATGTATTAGATAGTAATACAGAAATATAAAAGGCTAAAATGTGGGCTGGGGTATGGCTCAGTGGTTGAGCGCTTGCAAAAGGCGTGCGTAAGGCCCTGTGTTCTACTCGGAAGGAAGGAAGGAAGGAAGGAAGGAAGGAAGGGAGAAAAGAAAAGAAAGAAAGGAAAGGAAAGGAAGGAAGGAGTGAATGAATGAATTTTTAAAAGGTTAAAATGTGTTACAAAGAGGTTTATAAAATGATGGCTATGTATGAAATTAAATTGGCTATGATTAAAGGTTCTGTATCTAAAATTGTAAGGCTTTTTAACAATATTTGTTTGCCTTCACTTCCAATCACAGAAATCTGGATTAAATGACAAGGATTTATTTGTTATCAAAATGACTGCACCTTCTAATGACTTTGTCAAGCTTCTAACTACTTAGGAAACTGACTCTTAATTGAATCAAGATTTATGTATTTACAGCTGGGCGCAGTGATGCATGCCTGTAATCCCAGAATCTTGAGAAGGAGAGGAGGCAGGAGGATGGCAAGTTGGAGACCAGAGGCAGTCTGCGTAATTTAGCAAAACCCTATCTCAAAAAAGTAAAACAATGGGCTGGGGGAGCAGCACTTGCAGAGCGTACAAGGGTGAGGCTCTGGGTTCAACCCCCAGTACTGAAAAAAAAAAAAATTTATGTATTTGCTCGTTTAAAAATCTTTAAAGATCATTTTATGACTCTGGTTAAGGAAAAAAATACTATCTGAAGTTATTAAAAAATGTTTGCTACCATATATATATGACTAAAACATACATCTAAGAGCTAAAGGTGCTGTATGTGTAAGATGTAGCTAAATGTTATGCCAATGTTGAAAATTAAAATTCATTATTCCTTCAAAACTAGTAACAGTTATATTGGCCTTCTGAGTATTCAACAACCAAAAGTTAGAAGCCAAAGCCAATCACGATAATGAAGCTATGAGGATAATGAGGGCTAAGAGGCCCTCAGCAGGTGGGCCATAATCCATGGAACAACAGGACCCTTCATAAAGGGCCCTCCAACTCCAGTAAGTCACCCATCCTCTTGATCAGAGAGGCTGTGGAGACCCCAGAGACTGGCTCTGACCCATGCATGTTCTGCACAGAGGAGAGTTATTGCAGAGAGCGATGCTCCCCTGATGCTTCCAAAAGAAGCCACATGGTCAACAAGATCCTGACTCATCCCAGCAGATGGCACAACTTGTAGAGCAAAGACAGGGACTAACAAGCTCCTCATAGGTTCCCAAAGCAACCGTGAGGAGACTCAATTGACCTTAAAACCAAAAATAGAAAGGTTAATACAATTCTTGGCATTCTACATAGTCTTAAATACCCAGCAAGAAAGTATAACCAAATATGGAGTAATTAATAACACAAAAACAAGAGGAGTTGGACTAAGATCCAAAATAAACTCTAAAGGCTATGCCAATTATAAAAATCTACTTACAAAGATACTGGTAAACACTGTTCAAAAGGCTGACAAATTCCAACAGCCTCCAGCCACACCTGTGGCATCTTAAAGATCCAGACTCTTAGTTCCACTAACTCTTATCTTTCAGCCCATTTAAAGGGGACTTTACCAAATCTTATTAAGTACCCCAATGGCTGTCAAACTCTAGAAAATTGTCCATAATAACCCAGAAGGTAGAATGAAGCCACTACCTTAACTCTATATAAAAAGGGGTACATTGTAAGGAGAAGATCTGATAATAAATTTTACCCAGATTCCTACTGTCTAATACACAAATATCTTCTAATGTATGTTAACACCTTCTCAGGTTGGATAGCTCTGTCTCACCCAGATCAAAAGAGCTAAACTGTTTTTTCCTGAGATCACACATCCAAGAACACCCTGAAGATGAGACTGCTTATACCAGTGAACTGTTAGAAGACTTGAGTTTTCTTCAAACAAAAGAAAGGACATTTTAACTTCTCTTATGCACAGATTACCAATCCTACAGCCTTCAAGCTTGGACCCTCTCATGTCCCCAAATGGATCAGGCAGATTGAGAATTTGATCTCTGGATAGGTAGGGTCTATGCCTCTACTCAGCCTTAAGAAGCTGCAGAAGCCAAATTTTTGGCCTTCATCCACCCTTAAGATTAAGGGATCAAAGTCACAGAGGGGAGAAATGAGTGAGGATCGAAACAAGGGAAATCTGGGGGACATGGAAAGGAAAAGAGATACCATCCCAGGATCTAGTTTGAGTTTTGTAAGCTGAGAATCAGGAACTCTGACACAACCACCAAGAAAACTGTTGTGAGGACGGACTGCACAGAGACATCATCTTGAGGCGGCATTTTAAGTAATAAAGATGTTAAAATAGCAATAAACCATGGTTGTGGTCAAAATTATGTAATTTTTTGGGGGTTGACCTGGCTTTACCCTCTGTAATTCTGTGTTTGAGACATGCCCAGGCAACTCCCTCGTGACTCTTTTCTTAAAGCTATACAATGTACCTCCTGAACCACCTTATAAGATCATTTTACTAAAAGGAAGTTCCTCCAATACAAAAACCTAAACAGTGGAACTTCTTTTAATCTTACTGACACCCCTTTAATCCATGACAGGGGTCTTTCTAGGTGGAACTTGAGGCTCACATCATACTGGGGGCCCACACTGTGCACCCAAGACTGACATCACAAGGGGCTGCCCTATGTTAAATAAAATGGAGGAAACACATGCCCTCATGCTGCTTCTTTTCTCTCTTGGGAAACTCATGTCTGGATCATTCTTGGATGTGTATCCCCTCCACCTCTGCATGTTTGTGCTCCCATGTACTCTAAAGCATGTACTTAATAAACTCTGTAACTTTGCTTCACTCTCTAACTCATCCTGAAATTCTTTACTAAGGATGAAGCCAAGGACAGGGCTTAACCTAAATAGAGGTGTCAACTAGAGGAACTCCTCAGGCTAGGAAGCCAGGCTGAGCTGCACACCTCTGCTGTACCGCCCGTGGCAATAGAAGGGTATGCTTCCACAGAGAGAATGTGGGCAAATGTCAAATGCTGTTGCTAGACATGTGTCCATTTAGAAATGGCCCTGACAAGAATAATTTCAGTGAGGTGATGAAAGGGAAGACCATTCCCCCATCATTGTTTGTTCTTGGATATTTTGAGACAGGGTCTCACAATGTAGTCCAGGCTGGCCTGAAACTCACATCAATCCTACTCTCAAGTGCTGGGATTATACGTGTTTGCCACCATGGCCAGCTCCCTCACTTTCTCATGTCTTTCAGCTGGCCAGGTAGCTGTTTTCTAAACCACATGGCATAAACACATTAGCACCTACAGTGCTGCATCTGTTTGTTGAAATATCTCAATTGGTATTCCATCAATTCCTGGAGCCTTGTGTCCCACCAATTCCTTCAAGGCAGCTACCACTTCATCTTTCAGTATCATTGGTTCCTAATCGTACACAACCTCTTGAAATGCTCTGTGCCAAATCCAAACTTCCCTAGAGGAAGGTTCTGCTTGCAACATCCTGTCACTCTCATCTCCACTGGATAGAGTCTAATGCTTTGCCTATAGGTTGAATGGTCTTAGGTCAGGTAGCTGCCTATTCTAGTCATCTGAGACAAGAGTATATGGTATCACATGCACAAGGGATATTCTAAGTCTATATCTAACACACTTTACTAATTAATATTTAAAACAAAAACCAATGTATGCTTTTGCTGACAAAAATCCAAGGGGGTCATAAATGATAAGCAGTTTACTTTTTCTTCACTTGGGATGGGTACTTAGGTGTTCTTTATTTCTTATAATTAGCTTAAAAAATTATTTACAATCTTTCAACTTGCATGACACATTGAAGACAGTGACAATTTTAAGAGGGAAAACTACTATACCAAAGAAAAAGTGTTTACAGGTAGAGTCACAACATCTAACATATTTAGTGATTTATAGAAAGAAAAACTACCTAAAAGTAGTTTTGAAAACTTGATCTGATGAAATGTTATAAAATTACAGGCACAGTTTATAATAGCATGCATTCATTTCTTTTAAAGAAGGAAAAAAGTTTTCATCCAAAACATTCAGATCCTGTAATTTCATCTTATAAGCAAACCAAATTAAAACAAAATAAGACAAAGAAACAAACAATAAAGAACCCAAACATCCAAAGGGAAGTTTACAGAGGAAAATCTGATGAATGCTTATGTATAGTGTCATAAAAAACACTACTGTCATATGCATATGTCTACATTGCTGTTAGGTACCATCAAGTCATATGACTCATAGTGACCCTATGTATAATAAGTGAAACACTATTGTTAGTGCTCCTCTGCTATTCATAGGGTTTTCAATGGCAGATTGATTTTTGGGAGTGGGTTGCTGGGTCCTTCTCCCCTGTCTACACACCTAGACTTAAACACATACACTCTACACTGCAATTAGTGGTTAAAAAATATGGGATTATGAGGTTTGAGGGGTTTTGTTTTCTTTTTATTTGCTTGTTTGTTTGTTGTTGTTGTTGTTGCTTTGAGACAGGTCCTTGCTGCTTAGTAGTCCAGGGTGGACTACAACTTGAAATCCTCCTGCATCACCCTCCCAAATGCTGGAATTATAAAGCAGCACCACCCGGCCGGGTAAAATATGGCATGATAATGACCTCTTTACTTGCCATTGATAAACCTAAACAACAACAAAAAAATTAAAACCATGAACACAAAGTGGAGTCAGAACACTCCCTAAACAATGTCCTTGCATTGGAAAGTAGAAAACACACTAACTTAATCTGTACAGTATCCAGAAGTTTTTTAAGCATTCTCAAAATGTATTGCTATTGTTGTTGTTGTTAGGTGCCGTCGAGTCAGTATCCGACTCATGGAGACCCTGCGCACAACAGGCGAAACACTATTGTCAGTGCTTCTCTGCTGTTCATAGTGTTTTCAATGGCAGATTGAATTTTGGGAGTGGGTTGCCAGGTCCGTCTCCCAAGCCTGCAGCCTGCAGCACCTGGTGTTCCCAGGCGGTCTCCCATCCAAGTACTAACCAGGGCTGACCCTGCTTAGCTTCCGAGATCTGATGGGATCGGATGCCACAGGGCTGCGGCTGCAGGCTCCAAAATGTATTATATTTCACTTAATTATCCTAACAGCCCTGTGAACAAGGCTGGCTAGGTTTTATACTCATTTTACAACTGAGGAATGTGAATTACACCAAGGACATATGACTGGCTCAAAATTATCAACACTGTCAAGTAACACAGAGACTACATTCAAGTTAATATACTGTAAGCTACAGAAAGACCATTGCTCCATTCAACTAATATTGATGTTACTATCCAACAACAACAACATATCCCTTAATAGGGGGTTTGAAATCCCTGATGGAGTTGGTTCAAATATCACATACTATACTCTGTTCTTTAAAACAGACTCAACTATTTACCCAAATAATGTGTGTGTGTGTGTGTGTGTGTGTGTGTGTGTGTGTGTGTGTGTGTGTATCTCCATCATTAGATGATTTATTAGTCCCAAAACATTTGGTGCCTTACTATATTGGTGTGTGGGAGAAGGACCTGGCAATCCACTCCCAAGGCAATCCCGAAACAGTGAGCCATTAAAAACCCTATGAGGGTCGCTATGAGTTGGATATCGACTCGGCGGGCACCTAACAACAATAACATATCGGTGTGTAACTAGACAGCCGCTTTTGATAGTTCACTCATTATGTTATTATACTGTTCATCTTAATAAGCACACAAAACTGAATATGGATGACTAGTAGTCACAATGCTTCCATCTTTCCTTAGTTTCAAGTATTTAGCCAGGCTCGGTACCTCATGCCTATAATCCCAGAGACTCAGGAGGCAGAGGCAGAGGCAGCGAGAGGAGGATCTCAAGTTGAAAGCCAGAGGCAGCCCATAACTTAGTGATACTTTGGCTCAAGATAAAGTATTTTTAAAAAGGAGTACTGCTTGCAAAGTATGTGCATAGCCCTGGGTCCAACACCTCAGTACCACCAAAAGAGAAAAAAAATCAAGTGTTTGTGAACCCATTAGCAATTGGTAGTAATTAAAAGTGATGTATAAAGTATTTATTTATGATTTTCATGACTAAGATCACATATTCAACACAAATTTAGCTGAATAAAAAGGCTACTTTATTACATCTGACCAGTGTCCAGTAATAGCTGAAAATTAACAACAAGATTGAATCATTCGGACTATAAAGTCTTTTTATGCCAGCAGTGCACACACTCATATCTAATACATCTCAGTTTTAAAATGGTTATTTACAAGTACTAAATTTTCTCCCCATTCCCATGTAATTAATGGCTATTACCAGGAGTATTCTTTATAAAGGCTACATTATCTACTAAATATGTGGATCAGGGCCATGGAATAACAGCATCTGCAGTATTTCATAAAGAAAATCATTCTCATTTCAAAAGTAAGATGGAATAGCTGAGCATGGTGGTACATAGTGGTAATCCTAGCAATTTAGGAAGCTGAGGCAGGAGGATTATCAGTTTGAGGCCAGAGGCAGCCTGTATAACTTAGTGAGATCCTGTCTCAAAATAAAAAATATTAAAAGGGTAAAGGGTACAGTTCAGTGGTGGAACATGTGTTTAACGTGTGAAGCCCTGGGTTCAATCCCCAGTACTGGGAGAGGAACTTTAAGACAGCATACAAGAATACGACCTCACATCTACTTCAGCCAAACTCAATACACCATCTAAAACCAAATGTAAAATCCAATAATATTGTTGTTGTTGTTAGGTGCCGTCGAGTCGGTATCCGACTCATAGTGACCCTCATAGGGTTTTCAATGGCTGAGTGCTTCGGGATTTCTTTGGGAGTGGATTGCCACGTCCTTCTCCCATTTTTGCGGTGCTAGGAATTGAACTCGGGGCCTCAGAGACTGCAGCACAGCGCTCTACCCACTGAGCTAAATCCCCAATAATATTAAGTAATATAAATAACTACCATTTATTAAGTGTTCAATACATGTCAGGAACTGCCAGCCTGTTTTAATGATAACAACAACAATAATAATAATAGTAACAGCTAGCATATACTGAGCCTTTACAGTAAGCCAGGCAATGTTCTATGTGGTTTACAGAAATTATCTCATAACATCACACTTCACAAACAGAGGAACTAAGATACACAGAGACCAAATATTCCAAGGTCACACCGTTTCTCATCATGTGCAGGTGAAACAGGCAACTTCAAGTAAAGTGCTTAGAACCACATCTGGCACATGATAAACATTCCATAAATGCCAATCATTATTAGCTGTCTTATTCAATCTTCACAATAACCATATAAAATGAAGACACTGAAAAATGAGAAAAGCAAACGGAAGGAAAAAAATAAACCAGTAGGCAATACCTACAGAATAAAAATGAAAATCAAAGCTTTGAGAAAAAAAATGACCAAGTTAAATAATGCCTACACAAAGAGTTGACTTTAAACTTTATATTAAAAGGTCTTTTTCGAACATCTTACTGATCCATTTTTGAAGGGGAAAAGCAAAGCAAACCAGTGGCAAAGGAAGAGTTGGGATGAGGAAGAGGGAATAAGGAAAAAGAGAGAAAGAGAAGTTAGACACATTATCTGTAAAACTTAACTGCCAAATAAATGCAAGAACTCATTTTAAAGCAAGCCTTTTAAAGAAGGTGTAAATGTAGGATGGCATAAGGCTATCAAGGTTTCTCATCTATATAATACAGGATTTCACTTAGAAAGCTCTTGATAAAAGTATACACTTAAGAGTTACAAACCCCAAATCCATGTAAGACAAACAGTAAATTCCAACTGATACAGCTCATAAACAAGCTAATCAATGGGATCCTTCAAATACTCACTTGAGGCTGTTCTCTTACCTCAAATGGAGAAGTAATGATTATAAAAAGACATACCTTAGCTTCATTTAATAATTTGCTTAATACGTGGTCATCTGATGAAACTTCTAATAGGGAAACTACAGAAAGGAAAACTGAATAAAAGTTTTTATGATATGTACATCAATCCTGTAGAACTAAGACTATTTTCAAACAAGTTGTTATACATCAATGACAACTTCTAGTCCTTGGCAAACAATATCCAACCTCTTCTTTTTAAAAATGGGAAACAAATCCAGAGAGGTTAAATTCAACAAGGAATCAGAGTAGATGTGAGGAAAGCAACCACAAATTGTGATCAGACACCCTTGGAGTAGAATCCTGATTCCCTCCATTGACTAAAGGCTTTCTCAGTTTACTCATCCAAAGGGAGAATTACATCACTTTCAGAGCAAGTTGTGAGAAATAAAGAAAAGAGAATACATGACACCTATCAAGTAAAGGACACTCAGTAAGAGGTAGCTACTGATATTAAAAACATTGGTCTTAATGCTAATCTCTTTGTAAGTGGCTCAGGAGGTAACAGTTGTCGTCATTATTGTAAATACAACCTTCCAGGGCAGATTATATCTGCCTCAGACATCAGTACAGACAAAGCTCTTAAATACTAAAGGCAAAGCGAAAAGAATGAAAGATGGTACCAGTAATTAAAGGGACAATTAGCACACAACCCAGTTCTCAAAAATTCCTTCTACACAATACTTTTTGCCAATTGTACAGTAATTGTATGTCCTATCTTTGTTTTTTCAAAACTTTACATTAAGTAGATGGCAACACCATAATTTTTTAAATGAAACAGAACAGAAATGAACACATCCAACATAGTACAAATCATGCTTCATTTCACTTGCATATTGGGTACATGTGCACTTTTGCATTAATGTATGTGTGTACATACACTGGAGTCAGAATTCAAAATGAATTCTTTACTGCAAAACAGCAAAAATATCAGAAAAATACCATTCTAGATTTTCTAGGATAATTCTCCTTTTACATGATTTTGTGTTTTCCAATGAAGATAAAATGAAATATATTAATTAAATGACACTTGAGTTCTATACAGTTGTATCAAAAAATATGAAAAATAAAATCTTTGCCAGAAAGTAAATTCCATTTACTGGTTAGGAAAAATATAATCATGGTACCCACCTGATACCTACAGCTTGAAACACACATCCAGAACTACAACAAGGAAATCATCCTACAAAACTCAGATCAAAGTGAAATCATATGGCTTATGTGTTAGGTGGGCTGGGGCTTAGCTCAATTGGTAGAATGCCACGCTGCACTCTCTAAGGACCAGGGTTCGATCCCCAGCACCACAAAAATGGGAAAAGGAAAATGGAATTCACTCCAAGGCAATCACGAAGCAACTGGCCAGTGAAAACTCTATGAGGGTTGCTATGAGTCAGACGTGACTTGATGGCACCTAACAGCAGCAATAATGTGTTAGGTAGCTCTATGTCACTACGACAAAATACCTGAGATAATCAAGAGAAGGAAAGGTTTATTTTATCTTACAGTTTCAGGTGTCAGTCCCATGGCCACCTGTCCCTGTGGTGGCACAGTACGTCTGGCAGGAGCACACGGTGGAGAAAGTCTGTTCACTTTATGGCAGGCAGGAAGCAAAGACAAGAGAAAGGAGGGATGGGCACAGTCCCAGCATCACCCTTCAAAGGCACACCCCCACTGACCTAACTTCCTTCCAGTAGGCCCCACCTCCTAAAGGTTCCAGCACCTCCCAATTGTGCCAGAGGATGGCAACCAAGCCTTCAACACACTGGCCTTTGAGGGCCACTCCAGATCCGAACTATAGCAGCTGAGTAGTGCAGACTTTTTCCCTCAAAACATAAAAATTACTTTTCCATGAACTCAAGGTCATTTCTGAGCATAATAATTCTTTTCTCAGTTCCCATAAAATAATCACATATCTCTGAGATTCAGCATAGGTGATGTTGACATATCCAAGCAAACTGTACCACTAGGTATTCGAGGAGAAGGTTAAATCTCTTCACTGAACTCTCCAAAAGAAATGTGGTGGCTACTTCTATATTATCAGAAAAGCTACTTCTATATTATAACAACAACATATTATCACAAAAGCCACAGTTTTGATCTTATTTATGGTATATGATACTTAAGTAAGCAAAAAATATATTTAATGCTACATGTCCTCTGTTAAATTAATAAATATAAAAGCAACACATGTAACTACAGGACCAGGAAACTGGGTGATGATAGCCAAACTGGCAAGGGCAGCAGTTACCAAAATCTGGTCTCAAGGTTCTTCACATTCATAATTATTAAAGGCTTTTGTGATAATACAGAAGTAGCCATCACATTTCTTTTAGAGAGTTCAGCAAGGAGATTTACCCTTCTCCTCGAATACCTAATGGTACAGTTTGCTTTGATACTTCAACGTCACATACGCTGAATCTCAGAGATACATGATTACTTTATGGTAACTGAGAAAAGAATTTATTTCAAAGAACTTTTTGGATTTTTTAAAATGTTATTATCTATCAATATGTATCCCATAAGATATTAAGAAATTTTAAAATATTAATTCATTTAAACATAGCAACTATAGTTAGGTGCCACTGAGTGGGTGTTTGACTCATAGTGACCCTGTGTACAACAGGTGAAACACTTGTGCTTCTCTGCTATTCATAGGTTTTCAATGGCTGACTGGTTTTCGGGGGAGTGGGTTGCCAGTTCCTTTTCCCACGCCTACAGCACCTGGTGTTCCCAGGTGGTCTCCCATCCAACTATTAACCAGGCCCAACCCTGCTTAGCTTCCGAGATCTGACAGGATCAGATGCCACAGCGGTATGGCTGCAGGCACAACAAATGTAAATTCTGTAAAAGTTATATTTTCCCCAAAAAATTGGTTGGATGAATGGCATCATTTTACAGTTTTGTAAATCTCTTCAATGCCTGGCTTAACAGAAAATAACTAGACTCTCAACCCCACGTTTGCTTTAATTTTTTGGCAGTATCAACCAGGCACAGTGGCATGCACCTGTAATCCCACCAACTTGGGAGGTGGAGACAGGAGAACCACAAGTTCGAAGCCAGAGGCAGCCTGTGTAACCTAGCAAGACCCTGCCTCAAGATAGAAGAGTAAAAAATGGGCTGTCAGTGTGGCTCAGTGGTATAGCAAGCACATGTGAGGCCCTGGGTACAACTCTCTAGTACCATTAAAAATAAATGCATATATATACATATATGTATACACACACAAACATAAAATTGCAATATCACACATTGTGTGGCTTCTGGAAAATGCCACAGTACACTCATGAGAGAATGAAAGGCGTATATTATCTTAATATTATATAAAAAGTTTTGATCTCATAAACCTCTGAATAGGTCTCAAGGACCTTCAAAGACCCCAAAGCAAATCTTGAGAATGCCAGATCCAGGATATAGAATACACATTGAGGATGCACAAAAATGACTATGTTTCTAATTTCCTATATAGCAGATTAAATCACTGAATTTCTCTAGATCACAATCTCCTTCTCACTGAACAAAACAGTAAGAACAGTATCTGTTTTCCCATATATCATCAGAGGGCTTCATAATAAAGAATAAGGAAAAGTACACAGAGATGCACTATGAGCTCTTTAGAAGATTAATTTCTCTACAAGTGAGCCTCTCAGGTGTTACTCAGGTAACAGCTCCACCTGTCTGCCTCTGAACATTCACAACTGTTCACTCAACACTTCCCTAGTTTGTTGGCCCACACTTAGAATAGACACTGAGCAAAATGTAACTTAAGTGGTTGGTACAATAAAAGTAAGAAGTGACTGCTCGTTTACCTCAGCCTATGTAACACCTAGCACAGGACTGTCAGCAATTTTAAATTCTTTTTGACAAAACTTAACTTAAAAAGATAGTCTCTGAGGATAGAAAAGACCGAAAAACATTCTCCCTGAGCCAGCAAGCTATGTTGCCATTATTGAATAGAAACTGGTGGGAAGAGGAAACTAATACAAGTATTATTAGGTTAAGCTGTATTAAACTCTCAATTATAGGTTAAAAAAAAAAAAAAAAAGGCCAGATTGTAGCACTTTCTTTTGTCTCATCTTAAAACAATGTCTTACTTCATTAATGGCACTATGACTACTGGTGTTAGTGGTGCCTAAAGACAACAGTCCTCAAACTGGAATGCACATATAAGAACACTTTCCACAGAAAATTTCTGCAATGTTTTACTTTTTGTTCTGCAAATGTTAAAATGTTGTCAAAAGTAAAGCCAGGCACAATGGCTCACACCTGTAATCCCAGAGATTTAAGAGGCAGAGACAGGAAGATCACAGGTTCGAAGCCAGAGGCAGCCTGAGTAATTTAATGAGACCCTGTCTCAACATAAAAATTTTAAAAATAGGCTGGGCGCATGCTCAGTGTTAGAGCACTTGCAAACTGTGTGTGAAGGCCTGGGTTCAACCCCCAGGTACCAAAAAAAAAAAAAAAAAAAAAAATTCAAATGTACAAAGGACAATATACTAAATCCTGACATACCCATCACCCAGCTTCAAGATTATCAACCTCTGACAATCTTACCACACAGACAGTCTTAAGGAAATCCATTTCCAAAGCCTTAATTTTCTTATGCATTCCTTCCTAAAACACACCTTGCTTAAGTCTTGCCTGAGATTGAGGTGAGTCCTCCTTTTTCAGTTCTCCTTTCAAAATCTTCCTTCTCCCACTTCACAAAGAAGAGACACGCCAGAAGAGACATACTGCTCCCTGATAACCAACTTTCTTTTTTTGGGCAGTGCTTGGGGGATGAGTCCAAGGCCTCGCACATACTTTACAAGTGCATTACCACTGGGCCACACCCTAGTCCATTTTTTACTTTTTATCTTGAGACAGGGTCTCACTAACTGATGCTGGCTGCCTCTGGCCTCAAACATGCAATCCTCCTTCCTGTGCCTCCCTGAGTCACTGATATTATAGGCATGAGCCATGTTGCCTGCGCCCAGCTCTGATCCCCAACTTTCGCAGTGCTAGTTCACCTTCTACCCTCACACCAAACAAAAGGTCAGCTGAGATCCTAGTTGGAGTGTTAAGAAAATGAATAGCATTCAACTGGAAAACAAATTCTTTTGCAAATTTGGTGGTTTCTTTAAACAATATTGAAAGAGGGCCTAATCAGTGGCCAGCAAAAGGAATCTTTGTCAATAGGATGATTCTTGACATATAACTCAGAAATAGTTCAAAAGACTGAGTTATACTGAAATAACGGGTATCTTCCTATTCTTTTATTTATACAAATAGAATCTGTCACAATAAGAGAAAAAAGATATGAGATAGGATTAATGCTGAATCCTCTTTCTGGCAATAATCAATATTTATCCACGTACAAAGAGCTTATTTTTAAAAAGCACAGTCCTACTCATCTTATCAATAGGTGCATTTCCAATAAATTCTTAATATTTATTTTAACACTTACTTACCCTTTAGACTGGTTTGAATAATGTGATAAAAGATGTAAGTTTTGTTTACTTCTAGGTTGAATTAACATTTACAACCTTATGTCACAAGACATTTTAAATTTTTTATTTTAAATTGATTATTTTAAAGAGAAGTATGAAAGGGTATCAGTAAGACTTTCAAGCCTAAAGAAATATTCTTTATTCTGATAAAATTTTAGAGTGGAAAAGAAACATAACTTCAACAAGAAAGGGGTAAAGAATCAGCATTCCTTAAAAGAAGATAACAGCAGGAAACAAATTGCTGTTTGTAAATTCCATTGGTTACAAATTTAAGAATAATCAAACACTTTAATCCTTAAAATATCAATATTTATAATATACTGGAAATGACATACTATGTAACTAAGCATGAGAAAAAAATTTTAGAATCAATACAAAAAAAACAGTCTCATAAAATTCTTTCAAGCAAAAAATGACTGAAAATTGCTACCATGGGGCACGTGTGATTTTGGACTTCTGAAGGCATGAGTTTTGGGGAAGTAGTTTCATTATTTAGTTGCTGAGATTTGGCATACTAGAGAAAGAGAGGTAATATTGAGATAGGCTACTTTTAGGAATAGAGGGAAAAAAAGACAAATCGCATAGCAGATAGAGGCCGGTGCAACCACAAATTTGTATTATAGCAGGACATCATGTGACCACTCAAACAGTAAAGACACAAGTTTACCCAAGAACAGCGGGAACCGGCATGGCCAACCAACACATTAACTGTCCCTTGCTTCATTATAATGGTATCTCCATATCATTAGCCTTGCAGAAATGGCTATTCCCATCATGCTTCTAACACCACGACACACCTGAAAACCCCATATAACAAGCAAAAAGGAAATAAACTCTATTCTGGGAAATCCTGTCCTATTACTGTATGTAATTCCCAACTTTTTCTCTGCCTTAACTCATGAATAATCCTCCCCTCCGTTAAAGTTTGCCCAAAAGACAGCTATCAGCTATCTGGTAATGTGAACCTTTCTTCAGAAGCCTGCACTCCTTCCTGCACTCCTCCAGGTCTGGGATAAAATTCTGACAAATTCCTTATTTTGTCTAAACATCTCTGAATTCTTTCTCTGATGGTGAGAAGAACCTGGAAACACTAGTTAGAAGTCTTAATCTGTTCTGTCTCTGAGATCCTCCCCCCACCCAGCCTTCACTGACCAGCAGCAATGTAAGTGAGCATGAAAACTTTTTTTTTTTTTTTTTTTTTGCGGTACTAGGAGTTGAACCCATGGCCTCGAGCTTGCATGCTATGCAAGTACTGGACCACTGAGCTGCATCCCCAGCCCCCTTTTTTTTTTCTTTTACTTTCTGAGACAGGGTCTTGCTAAGTTACGCAGACTTCCTCTGGTCTTGAACTTGCGATCCTCTTGGCTCCGCCTCCCAAGCCGCTGGGATTATGGGAGTGAGCCACCATGGCCAGCTCATGAAAACATCTTGAACACTAGGACATCAGAAACTACCATATATTCTGGAATCTAATCCACACACTTTCAACAGTTTTGTTGTTGTTAGGTGCCATTAAGTCAATCTGACCCACAGTGACACTACCTGGCACTGAGCCATGCCTGTCACTATTGTCAGTGCTTCTCTGCTATTCACAGGGTTTTCAATGGCTGATTGTTTCAGAAGTGGGCTGCATGGTCCTTCTCCCAAGCCTACAGCACCCACTATTCCCAGGCAGTCTCCCATCCAAGGACTAACGGGCTAGATACTGCTTAGCTTTCGAGGTCTGATGAGAACGGACAACAGCGCAGTACGGCTATAAACTTCAACAGTTTTAGAGGGCTACAAAATCAGATTCAGATTAGGATCACGTGAGAATTGGATTTGCACAAAAGAGCTCTTAACCACCAATCCAATCTGCACACAATTTTAATGATTTTGTAACTCTCTACAACTATTTGAAAAGTAAAGATATCACACTGAAGACAAAAGTGTCCCTAACTCATGCCATAGTATTTTCAATCACATCAGACACTTGTGAAAGCTAGACAGTGAATAAGACAGGAGAAGAATTGATGCTTTTGAATTATGGTGCTCAAGATGAATATTGAATATACCATGGACTGCCAAAAGAACCAACAGATCCATCCTAGAAGTGCAACCAGAGTGCTCCTTACCAAGAAAGGATGGCTAGACTGCATCTTATGTTGTGGACATGTTGTCAGGAGGGACCAATCCCTAGAGAAGGACATCATGTTTGGGAGAGTGGAAGGTCAATGAAAAAAGGAAGAACCTCAATTAGATGGATTGATATAGTGGCTGGAACACTGGATTAAAACATAAAAAAGATTGTGTGTATGGCACAGAGTTAGGGAGTGTTTCATTCTGTCGTATATATGGTCATTATAAGTCAGACTTGACTCAAGAGCACCTAACAACAACTAAAACTGTTGAAAGTGTGGATTAGACTCAAGAATATACAGTAATAGAGAGTATGCCAGACTTTTACAAAAGAAGGAAATTAACTGAATGCATAAAAATCCTAAAAAATATGTAATTATATTTACTTCTAAATTCCAAATAAGGGCACAGAAAGGGCCTTAGAAAGCTTAAGAGAATAAACTGCTCATCATCATATCCAATGCACACTGTGAGCTGGGCCCTGAACAAACAAATATACCTTGCTTCCACAAATATTTGTGAGTGTTTCCTAGGTCTCAGACACCGTTGTAGGCACCAATAATATAGCAGTAGATGAAAGAGATGAAGAGTTTTGTCCTGGTGGAGTTTATGTTCTAGCAGGGGACACAGATTCTAAGTATCATCAAGAACATTACACAGTTACAGATTGAGTACATTTACATCACCCATAGGCTGGAGTGTTTAAACACTTAGTACCCAGCTGGTGGTGCTATTTTGGGAGGATGTGGAACCTTTAAGATGCAGCTGGTGGAAGGAGGTCACTGGAGGGTAAGCCTTTGGAGATAATAAGGTGTCAGCCTCCAGTGCCAGCGTCCTTCTCTCTGCTTCCTGGTCAGCTGTGATGTAAACAGCTCTCCTCCACCACACCCTCTCACTGCCTGTTTCCCTGCCTCTATGGACTGAAACACTCTTGAAATGGTGAGCCAAAATAAATCCTCCTTCCCTTAAGTGGTTCTTGTCAGGTATTCTGGTCACAGGAACATGAAAGTAAATAATATGCACAGTATGTTTGTGAGGATAAAAGAAAACGTAGAGTAAGGAAGGGAAACGAGGAAGTGGCAGGTTACAATTTGAAACAGACTTGTAGAGGAGGTAGTCATTTATCTAATTATGACGTCAGTGCAATACAGTATGAAATTAAGGCTCAGTGGGAATGAGGAGGAGACACTCAATTCGGCTTCAAGAGGAGCTGGTGTCTGAGCCAAGTGTGGAGAGAGCTAAAGAAGCTGTACAGAAGCACAAGAAGAGGGCTCTCCAGGCCTAAAAAGCAGTCCTGTGAGAGTACAGAGAGGAGCAAGAGCGAGCACAAGCAGCTGGTGGGGTGCAGTGGTGGGGTAGAGTCTAGTACACACAGGAACAAGTAGAGAGAGCCACACAGAGGCGGGAATGGCAGTCACTGGGTTTCCATTTTCTGTTATGGACATCAATGGCACATACAACCAGCTTATGGGGTACCTCTCTGAAAAGGTGGCACCAAAAGGGCCAGGATGGAAGGGGAGAGAGATGTTGGAGGTTCCTGCCAAAGGAACAAAGACAGAGAGCAGAGCAGAGATGGGAAAAAGGACAATCAGGCTCAGAAAGCCATGAGCTCAACAGAAAGACTCGGGCCAAACACATGAACTCAGGCCACAAAGCAGAGGTTGATGCCTTTCCCTACAATGAGAAACTACAAAAGAAGAGATCCTAGAGGAATCTGGGGCATGCTAAACGTGAAGGACCTAGCAGTAGCTAGAAATACAGGTCTGGACTGAAGAAAATTTGAGCATGAAGACAGACTGAAGACTCTAAGAGAAGTCAAAGGCATCAGAATGGATGATACTGTTCTCCCCATGCCCCAGAGGATTATATCAAGTACAAAGAGCACAAAGGACTCTAATCATTCCCTTTTCCAGAAAGAACTTGGCTATGTTGACACTATTATTATTATTATTATTATTATTATTATTACTACTACTACTACTACTACTACTACTACTACTACTACTATTATTATTGGGGCTGGGATTTAGCTCAGTTGGTAGTGCGCTGTGCTGCAGTCTCTGAGGTCCCAAGTTCGATTCCCAGCACTGCAAAAATGGGAGAAGGACCTGGCAATCCACTCCCAAGGCAATCCCGAAACAGTCTGCCATTGAAAATCCTATGAAGGTCGCTATCAGTACTCGATGGCACCTAACAACAACAACTATCATTATTATTGTTGTTGTTGTTGTTGTTGTTGTTATTGTTACTATTATTATTTTCATCTGTCTAAAGCATGCACTGAGTTCATCACCCACAAATATCCAAAAGCAGCACCTTCAGGAGGAGGTAATGGCAAGAATGAGACTATTATACATCATTTTCAGGACCACAAGAAACAACAGCATAATTTAAACCAAAGAGAAATATTCAGAACTTACTCAAAAGATCTGGATGGTAGTCCAAGTACAATTTAAAGCCCTTCAGAATTTTCTCAGGATAGTAAAAGATATGAAGAGGTTTAAACACACTATGTGGGCAACACAGAATTCAGTTTTTATGGCTTAATTTTTCAGTAATCCACAATGAACACACATAAGCCAATAACTTCTTTTAAATTTACAGGAAATCCAAGCAACAAAAAAGAACTATTCACAGCAAACTTGGCCAGTTTGCTCACCTTACCTCAAAGGTAACACTTTGACAATACCCCTGTATTAAGTAACAACGCTGCTGGGCATGGTGGCACATGCCTGTAATTGCAGCGATTTGGGAGGTTGAGGCAGGAAGATCACAAGTTTGAGGTCATAGGCAGCCTGCACAATTTAGCAAGGACCTGTCTCAAAATAAAAAAATTAAAGGGTCTGGGCATGCAACTCAGTGGTGGAACATTTGTCAATCATGTGCGAGGTCCTAGTTTCAAAAACCCCAAGTATTGTATTAAAAAAAAAAATGCCGTAGTGCTTCTTACTTAAAAATAAATAAATAAGTAAATAAATAAAGCTTTCCCTTAATTATTATATCCAAACTCAACAGCCATTATTTCAGCAGCTTTTTCACCTGCCTTGTTCTTACAAAAGTATCTGTTGTATCCAAATGAAGCATCAATTTCTTTTGTACAATGATAGCCTGGTATCTCTTGGATTCACATAAGAACTAGCACTGCTACACTACTGAAATAGAAGCATACTGGTAACAAGATCAACTATGAAATGTTAATGCCCTCTTCTATATTTTTATTACCCTTTTTAGGTAGAAAAAAATCTACAGATGTTTTCAGTTTTAGCAACATATAAGAATTAATTTGCTATTTTCTGTGTGGTTGTACATATACAAACATTTGTGATGGAGAATCTCGCAAAGGCATTTACTCTAAAAAATATGCCCTACATACATTCAGTTTAGCTCTTCTCTCAGCAAATCCACTCTTTACTTTTCTCCTCAACCCTCTCCTCCCGTTCCTGTCTGCTCCCCACCCCCATCCCCACAGATTCTTAAAACATTTCTACAGGGGAAAAAATTTTTTTCGTAGTGCTCATGAGAGGAAAGGAAACACTTGCACAAATTACAAGTTCTCTAACAAATCTCAAAAGAACACTTCTGGGACAAGTTACACACACACATGCATAATGCACATTCATACACAAAAATCTATTTTGTCTATAGGCCAGTATTCTTCTTCTGAGATGTATGCTAACTTACACACATACACAAACACAAAATGTACAGCCCCCACCACAATGTTTATCAACACCATTGTTGAGGTTACTTCACAATATAAGGCTTCAAAACATGTGAGATGCACAGTACTCCTCCATCCTTCCCCTCTCATTTCCTTTCTTATCCCATTGCTGCCTCCTTGCTCCCTCTTTCCCCACCAACGCATATACTCTTAAGCCCAAGCCAAACTGTTACTTGTACTTGAGTTAAAACTATTACCTGTGGTTCAAGTAAAGTTGCATGCAATAAATTGAGTGCAGTAGTACATGTGTATGGTTCCAACTACTCGAGCAGGAGGTTGAGGCAGGAGGATCACTTGAGCCCAGGAGTTCAAGGCCACCCTGGGCAACACAGCAAGACCCTGTCTCAAGAAACAAACAAACAAAAAGACCCCATGTGAGACTTTACTACCTGGCTCTGGTGACATTAGATATTCCTTCTACTTCCAGACCCTCTCTCCATTCATTCTTAGATGTCTCTCTCAAATGCCACTCCTTTCATCAAGACTTTCCTGGCTGACTACCTCAGTCTGACGAGCTTGCTCCCTTCCTTTGAGGTGGCTGGCCCCCACTCATGTATCCCTTACCATATGTATTTGACTGCATTGAGGTGAGAGAGAAAGACAACGAAAATTTGGGGGACATGGGAAGGAAAGGGCTTTGTCTCATTCTGGGATCTGGTCAGGGTCTTATCAGAATTCCAGCACAATCAAAAGAAGAAAAAATTCCAAGAATTCCAGCACAATCAAGAGAAGAAAAGCTGCTATGAGAACTATCTACATGGGGGGGGGGGAACAGTGCTTCCCCAAGAATCTCACCAAACCAAATTATGGACTATAATTAACAGATGTAGGTAATTTCCTTAAGACTAGATATAGTAGGAATTTCGGCAACTATTCCAATCTAGGCATTTTAACAATGCCCCTTTTCCAACCTGTAAATCTACACCAGACAGCTGCTGGGACCCAGTTGAGCAATCTCACTTCAAAAGCCCAAAATCATACATATACCCATTGTGAAGACACCTAGGTGCATCTCATCTTTAGGCACCCATGCTTGCTCTGAAGCGTGTACTATCACTTACTCTTTATCTAATAAACTCAAAACTCTGCTTCACTTCTCCATTTCCACCTGAAATTCTTTTTGGCAATGGAGACAAGGACCTAGCATCTCCCCTGGGTTGAGTTTCCAAGAAAGGAAACTTCTCAGAGCCAACAGTAACTTTGGGTTATAGCACCCCTAAACCCGCTGACAGCATGATTATGACAGCATGATAATGACAGCAACATTATCTGCCTTCTAAGAATTATATTTAATTATATTTGGTCCCTGTAGTACCTATGAGACTAACCCATAAGATGAACAGAGCTGAACGGACTCAAGTCCACATTTCTATAATAATTTATTTTAAATACATCTGTCCATAAAGCCACACTTATACCCAGACCCTCTAACAAGCAATTTCTATCTTATGAAGAATTAAAGGAAGTTGTCCAGAAAAGTAACACAAAGCCAGTATCCTAGTATTTTAACATGTTGCCTCAGTTTCCATAATGCTACCAACTAAACATAATACTTGAAAGTGAAAATAAACATTAGCTCCAGTCATTAAGACATTTTAAAAAGACAAGTAAAAGAAATCAGCTTTGGAATTGAAATGATAATCATTTAATCTGCCTCTCTTTCAAATTTCTCTAGTCTTTCTCCAGAGCTCCTAAATATTTTCATTAATAACAGCAATGGATATTTTGCTTCTTCAGCTTAGACATTTGGAGAAGAGCTTAATAATGATTAAAAAGCAAAAGGGAAGCTTAGAGTACAAAGTGTGGATAAATGGATGAAGTCAGTGCCAATGATGTGGGCAATGCAAAATCAATCTAATGGTTTCTAAAGAGCAATTCAGAAACTACTACTATTTAATCCGGGAGGTGTATCTGTTTTGAGGGTCTTAACATATTTGCAATTTTAGTCCTTTCTACTTCACAAATTGGTCTTTAAGCTTTCAAAACATCTTTAAACATAATAATACACTCAACTGCATACATTCTCTGTATTTACTACATCAAAGAATCCTTCCTGTTACTTCTAAAACTCAACAACATTTAATTTCAGAAACCCATCTTCATCTTGGTCGTCTCAACACAATCCCTTTAATTATCTCCTCAGATTCAGTCCAAATATTCTTTTCCTAAATTATCCCACATGTTGTCCTATGACAGTTCTCTCAAGGTTTTGTCGTTCATTTTCTCTTCCTTATCTTTCAAATGGTCCCAACTACTTTCTCATATTCTCTCTCATGTCTCCAAAATATGAAATGGCATTAAATAAAACACTAAACAAGCAAGTACATTTTAAATTATACAGTATTACGTACTCTATTACTATTATTCACTCTCATCATTTTGTTTCATTCCCTCTTTCCACAACCCTCTCAATACTCACTCCTACTTATGATTTCTTCCATATTCTTTAGAACTAAAGAACACTGCTGGCTACTTAGATAACAGATAATCACTAGTGAATGATTTCAGGAAAAGCTCCTAGACGCTCTTCATTCCTTATAAATACCTTCACTGTGCAAAGCCAATAACGGAAGTTAAGCTCATTTTCTTTTTCATTGATTTGTAAAAAATCACACCAAATATCAAATCTCTTAATTTCAGAGACAGACAAACTTCTCATTGACACCATTTCAAAGGTTTCCATGAGAGTATGTTACAATTTCATACAAATACAAGTCATTTTCCTTTCCTTCGGTTGATGTTTTTCTCAGCCACACTCATTTTTTTTAACAAATACATACCAGTGCAGAATTGGCATCTGCACAGCTACAAATACAATGAAGTCCATGCCAGTTTATGCCATCAACTACAACACTGAAACATGGTATATTTTGAACATTTCAAACAAGAATATTTGAGGTTATCAATTATAAACTTTTTTCCTTAAATTATGTGTTAGTATATGAATATCTTTGTCTGAATATATTGGACCTAATAAGTAGTAAAATGCCTTCAAAATGAAAATAGAATAATACTGTGCTAATTTGGCAGCCACTAGCCTACGTATTCACCATGTGTCTGTCAGCTTGTCATGTTGTGGGAGCTTGCTTATTGCTGTGATGCTAAAAGCTATGCCACCAGTATTTCAGATACCAGCATGGCCACCCTGCTAGACAGGTTTCAATTGAGCTTCCAGACTAAGACAGACTAGGGAGAAGGACCCAGAACCCCACCCTAGAAATAATTAGCCACTGAAAACTCTCAATAGCAGAGAAGCACTGTCAAATATAGTGTGAGAAAATGAGGCCCCCAGCCTAGAAGGCATTCATGAAACAACTGGGAAAGAGTTGCCTCCTCAGAATAAAGTTGACCTTAATGACAAGAATGGAGTAAAGTCCCTGGGGCCTCCATTTGCTGATGCAGCATGACTCAAAATGAGAAGAAATTCAAAGACGAATGTGATATGTCTCTTGATGCAAGGACTTTGTGGGGTCTACCAGTCCTTTCTTGTACCTCTCTCCTTAGTCTGTTTAGTTCAGACCCCTGCCTCATTCTCTCACCCACTTTGCTGGCAAGAGTATCTCAAGCCCCTAGCCTTTCAGGGGACTGGAGACCTCCTGATGTACATAGGGTCTCTATGAGTTGGATCTGACTCAATGGCAACAACAAGCCTACATATGACTATTGAGCACTTGAAATATGACTAGTATAAGTGAATTATATATAGTATAATTGCTGTAAATATAAAATACATGTGATTTCAAAGAAGAAATATGGCTGGGCACAGTGGTACATGCCTGTAATCTCAGTGACTTGGAAGGCAGAAGCAGGAGGATGGCAAGTTTGAGACCAGAGGCAGCCTGTGTAACTTTGTGAGACCCTGTCTCAAGATAAGAATAAAAAATGGGCTGGGGAGTGCAGCCCAATGGTCAAGCACTTGCAAAGCATGTAGGAGGCCCTGGGTTCAACACTGAAGTACCAAAAAAAAAAAAAAAAAAAAAAAAGGAAAAGAAAGAAAAGATGAAATACTTTTTAAAATGTAGTATCAGTCTTTTTATTAGTTACATATTGAAATGGTAATGCAATCAGCTCCCATACCCACAGGTTTAGCATCCCCAGATTAAATGACCTCAGATTGAAAATATTTGTGAGAAAGAAAATTGTGTGTATCACACATGTACATATGTTTTTTCCTCCTTATTATTCCCTAATACGGTATAACAACGATTTACACAGCACTTACACTGAATTGGGTATAAGTAATCTAGAGATGATTTGCTGTACACAGAGAAATACGCATAGGTTGTATGCATTGGTGGATTTTGCTATTTTGAGATACTAGAACCAATCAATTCTCCTCAGATACCAAGCAACAACTGTATTTTAGATATCCTGAATTAAATAAAATATATTACTAAAGTTAATTTTATGTTTCCATTTTTTATTAGTCTGGCTCCTAATTTTAAATTTTAAATTTTAAATTACAAAGGACTCACATTTGTGGTTTGCATCACATCTTTCCTGAAGACCACTAAATTAAGACAATGAAACAAAGGAGACAAAGAAAGACAAGAAAAGCAAAATGGAAAACTTGTGTTCTCATGGACCTGGGCTATATCAGAAATTTTCTACTCTGTGGTCATAAAAGAAAATCAATCACTGTTCTTATATAACATGACTTAGTGCTTACCACTTCTGAACAAGAATTACAAGTGTATCTTATATAGCCACAGAATTTTTACATTCTCATATACACTTCATTCGTTAACCTAAATTGTCTTGGATGTCTTAATGTCCAATAGGAGAGCTTAGAATCTCTGCCCTGAGCACCTGTTCTTTCCTCCAGTTAAGAACCCAAAAACTTCTGTTTCTCTTACATGATGGTTGCACAAAATATGGCCAAATATGAAAGGTGCCCTTCCACTAAAGGAGCAGAATTCTGTGTTAATATGGCTCTGAGGTCACTTGTGAAGATTTTTAAAGGGTCATAAGAGATTTAAATTAATCCCATGGAAAGAATCTGGCATTTTAAAAGGATCTGATGCTCAAAACATTTTTCTGAACTCTCCCAGCATCTTTGCTGGAAATGCACTCAGGACAGTCATACCAGTTAGGTTTCTCTTATACTAGCCCAGGTCAAGTACAAACTTGAAACAGATTTGAAATAAGAACAGTTACTTTAACCTCACCTCAGTCAACTAGTGTTTTCTTTTTGTTTGAAAGGGTGATTGTTTTGTTTTTGCTTTCAGGGTAGAGAATGGGGCTATGAATTTGTTATACTTCTGCATTTGAGCAGAAAGGTACGTACTAGCAAAGTAATGATACCCAATTCTTTCGGTGCAGAAATTACCAGAAGCCTTACCAAAACCTGGAAGTTGAGTCCTTAGACCACTTTTGTAGCCTCAAAGAAGACACCAGGCTTCACTCTGTCAAGCACTCACTACCTGCTTAACTCTTCTGCCTACTTGTTTTTTATCTCTGAGCCAAAAAAAAAAAAAAGAGAGACAAGAAGAAAAAGAAGCAGCAGCAGCAGCAGCAGCCACCACTGCCAGAAATAACAACACAGAATCTTCAAGGGAAACCAAGGGTACCCAACCACTGTAGGTAAGGCATCCTGATATCCTAAAAGTCAGTCTAGCATACAGCCATAAGAAATGGGGTAGAAATCTGTTTAGTAAAAGAATCAGTTCTAAGGCAGGACACCCTAACTCCTCTGTATAGAATAGAGTGTCTTAGCTTTCCATCACTGTAACAAATACCTGAGATAACTAACTTCAATGAGAAAAGGTTTATTTTGGCCCACAGTTTTGGAGGTTTCGTTCCATGATTGATTGGTCCCATTGCTTTGGGCCTGTTGGTGAGGCAGCACATCACGGTGGAAGCACATGGTGGAGTAAAAGCACTCAACTCATAGCCAGGAATGGGGCTGGGATTTAGCTCAGTCAGGAAAGTGCTGCTCTATGCTCTCTGAGGATCCAAGTTCGATCCCTAGCACTGCAAAAATGGGAGCAGCCTTTGAAATTTCAGCCTTTGAAAACCCTATGAGGGTCGCTATGAGTCGACTCTGACTGGAGGGCACCTAACAACAATAACATGGCCAGGAACAATAACATGGCAGGAAGCAGAAAAGAGAAGGAAAGGGCTGAGATGCCCTTGTCTACTTAGTGGGCATGCCATCAATGACCTAAACACCTTCCAACAAGCCCCACCTCTTCAAGTTCTCACCATTTTGGCGAACAAGCCTTTAACATGTGGGCCTTTGGGGTTCATCCAAGAGCCAACCTATAGCACAAGGTTTCTCAGCCTTGGCACTATTGATATTATGGACCAGACCATTCTTTATGGTGTGTGGCTGCTCTGTGAATTATAGAATATTTGGCAGCATCCCTGGCTTGTCTATTACTAGATGCCAAAAGTTAACTCCCGACTCATCTGTCTTCTGCTTACCCCTTAATACCAGATGTCACAACCAAAAAAGTCTCCAGACATTGTCAAATGTTCCTCAGGGGACAAAAGCACGCCTAGACAGAAATCACTGTTACAGAACAAAGGCACCTGAAAACACCTGCACCAGCAGCCAAATTCAAGACAGCTTACCCTGTGTCTATGGAGAAAAACTGGAATCAAGCAGTTGGTCTTACACTCCTGGTATGAAATATTTCTGAAAAAATAGCTGATGTTACCAAACATGGAGCATAACAGCATAGCAAAGTACTCTAGGGATACTAACCAGGCAAGCTTCAAATAACACAGGGTTCTTCAGCTACAGCAGAAGTGATGCTACCTGCCTTAACAAGTAATTTAGTTTGTAAACTTTTTTTTAAATTAGATCAACCAATAATGATGGTCAATTCTTCTGAACAGATGATTATTCCACTCCTAAAGTTGAATTATTCTTTTTAAAAATTTATTTTCACGATAAAAATGTGATACTACTCTCTGACCTATCCAATTAGCAAAAACCAACAGGACAGAGAACATCCAGTGAAAAAATATTCTTAGATATCTTTGCCAGGAATGTAAATTGCTCCTTATAATCTGGCAGCACCTACCAAGTTTGTTACTTCTTACTCAGTATTATCACTTCTAGGAATTTATTCTACAGGTGTAGTCAAGTAGAAGTACACAGAAAAATACGTATTAAATAGCTCCACCACGGTTGTTACAACAGAAATTGGAAATAATCCTAAATGCCACCAATAAGGAAATGGTTTTAAGTAAGTTACTGTATGTTCACACCTTGGAAAACTACACAGTCATTTTTAAAAAGACAACAATATGACAAACTTCTAAGAAGGAAATAAAATGCCCCTAGAAATATTTATAGTGAGCACAAGAATACAATCTTACTTTTACAAACCATAGGCATGCATATACATATGTAGGCAAAGATCTAAACAAATAATTTGTTTTCATTCTTTTGGCAAGCATGTGTTTTTTAAAAGTCATTTTTAATATCTTTCAAGACCCAGACTTTAAATGAAACTTCAGATTGTCTTCATTTTTCAAATTTAAGTTTTAGATTTTCTTTGGTGAACTACACCACTTTTATAAATCAAGCTTTGTGAATAACTCTACACCATCAATTGGCATGTGATGGAAGTTCACTATTTATCCACCAACATCATGCTGACAAGTGCTCAGCCTCCAGGGTAAACCACTTGAGGCATAACTTGCCAAATCAACCTCACAGAGTTGCCCTCATGAAGCATAACCAATCAACAGTTAAGAACACATAGAGAGTAGTTTAATAGAATTTTTAATTTGATAGTTTAATTTAGCAGGATCTTATCATATGTGGTTAAAGGTAAACGATTTTAATTTTCCTTTTCTATTTATTGACCTAAAAAAGAAAATCAAAACTGAATGAAGTAGCTTTTCTTCTCTTACTTAAATCTTGAATGAACAAATAAGCCAGATGTCCAAAAGATTGACAGACCTGACAACTAGTAAAAATTAAAACCTCAATTCTAGATTTGGAATAACAAAATATTTTATCAGAGTTCATAGGTTAAAAAAAAAAAAAGGAATTTTCCAAGAAATTCTTCTGGTTTTAAAATGCACAGGCAGACACACTTCAAAACAAAATGTCAGGTACTTACCATAATAGCAATGGCCTTTAAACCACCCCAGAACCCCTCCCCTTGTCTCCAGCTCTAACCAGTTTAACTGCTTTTAAGTGGAACATTCTAAATTGCTAAAAATAAACTATCTCTATTTCCTACTGCTTAAGTATTCCCATTTTTCCATGACATTTTGACCTTTATTCAGGCAGTTAGCACAAGCATACAATACCCATCTGATACCATTTCTAAACATTTTATATGGAGATGCATAAATGTGAGTGCAACAGCATTTCCTTTTCTTTGAAAGAACAAGGCAAATGAACTTTGAAGGTCTTCGGCCAATTAGAACCCTGGATCTAAAGACTGGCTCCATGAGATTTCACAATACTTGGCTCCCCATCAAAAAAACCACAGTATTTTCTTGTCTGCCTAGGCACACCACCTCTGGATGAACCACACCTCTTCCCCTCCAAAGAGAATGAACCGAATACAGGGTAAGTAACTTAGCATAACACATGAACTGACTCCAAGTTTACCAACAGAGACTAAAAGTGTAAATCAATAATCAATGCAAGCCGCCATGGGACCTGCTCCTTTAACAGCCAGAAACACACTCAGGACAGCAGTATCATCGACTATCTCATTTCTCTACATTCAATAATTCTCTTGTCATAAACACCAACAAATCTCCTTTTCTTATCACTTAGAAGATAATACATTTGGTGTTGGATAAACTTTTGGCAATAATTGAATCCAACCTCTATAGCTTACAGCTTTATTTTGAGCACAATGCCACCTGAGTCAACAAACTAACCATCTTATCAGAAATAAAGTTACTATCTTTTCTTTATAACTTAACATTTTTAGGTACAATCAAGCCCAGGTCTTGAGAGCTTCAGATGTTTATTGTTTTGTCTTGGGACCCAAGACCCTAAATCTGTTAAAAAGACAAATAATGTGAGTTTTACTATGCAGAAAAGCAAAGGTTGCTTAAATTCTCTATAAATTCTACTTATGACAGAAACTACTTGATGTATGCATACTTCTAAACAAATTTATAGTATAGTATCAGGTGGCTACTCTGGCCATTTCACTAACTTTTTGACATCCCTTCAGAGAAATGTATTCCTGACCATTCACTAACTTCTTAACATTTCACTAACTTTTAGACATCCTTTTCAGAGAAAGGTGTGTCTTAAGCTTTATATATATGAACCTTTGGAAGGTTTTAGGGTGTTCTTGGATCTTTACATAATAGTAATTGTATCCATCATTATTATCATTAAAGAAAATACAATGACAGAAGATTTTTATAAATCCAGTAAATGCTTTTAAGTAAGTATGAATCACAAGTCCCTGTACACACTTAAAAAGCACTAATACATTTACACCCAGGGTCTCCTACTTACTTAGTCTACAATTAGGGCTTCATTTAGATGATTGATCCCTTACAAAAACTTCCTATACCTCTCCAGCTTTTGTGGCCCATAATTGGGAACCAGTGTCAGAAAATATGAAATATAAGACTATAAGGATCGCTATGAGTTGGACTCGGCTAGATGGCACCTAACAAACAACAAAGTTACATGCAGAACAGCTCTTTAAAGTAAATATTTGGAATCTTAAGTGAAAAATTATTATGCATCAGGCATCAATATTTTTCCCTTATAAAACTACAATTTTAAATTTAAAATCAAAATGTGTCACAAGAATCATTTATACATAGGCATTTACTTCTTAGGTAATTTTTAAGAAACGTAATTACTCATGAAAGACCTTGGAACACTTGGAGCACAGGACTTGGCAAATTCTGCTTCTACCACCAAAAGAGGGAAGATTTAGTCCTGATATCAACTGCCCAGCCACAGCACCTGTTTTTAACCTGAATACAATTTTGAAAGAATCACAAGAGCTGCCTGAAAAAGACAGAATATACATGACAGCAGAAATGTAAAAACACAGATCATACAATAGCCATCTCACTGTGAAACTAGGAGTTATAACAGTAATGATAAGAGTAAGAAAAAGTGAAGCAAAAATACACATTTAGAGATTTCTCTTCCATAGTTTTCCCTCACTAATGCACACAGAATTGTTCACTGGTTGTCAGTATACTGTTATTATGAAAAATAAACCAATTAGTTTTCCTTCTGGATAAGCCCCAAGAGACATCTATTCTAGGCCAATTATCTCATTTCTGAGAAGAGAAAACCAGTACCCAGCCCAGCATGGAGGTACACACCTGTAATCCCAGCACTCAGGAGGCAGAGTCCATCCTGGGAGTCCACGGTGAAGGCCAGTCTGGGCTATTAGACACTGTCTCAAAAAAAAATGAGGGGGAAAAAGAAAAAGAAAAAGAAACTTCTGACCCAGAGAACTTAAGTGGCTTTTATAAGGTTACTCAGCAGACCGGTAGTGAATCCAGGTCCCAGATCTTCTGGTTCCTAGCCCACTGTCTCCATTTTTGATCTGGTATTTCACAATCCCTTTTCACATGTTCTAATCCAGATATGATGTGTATTTGTGTTGAAAATTATTTTGAAAATGGATTACCATTTTCAACAAATACTTCTCAAGCTTCTTGTAGCTATCCTGCAGATCACTCAAGCCTCAGCAGTTTTCTCAACTACAAAGGTGGTGGTAATGGAAATGTTTGGGGCACTGTGAATTTTTCTTATAAGAACCTATTTCCTCTGTGATCTTAGAAGTCTATGAGAAATGTATATATTTCTTAAAAATCAGTTTTAAGGCAATTTTTCAGGAAACAAATTCACTTTAATCAAAGTAACATCTGCCTTTCAAAAGGAATGCTTTAGATTTTTCTTGACTTTAACTAAATCAGATGGGTGCATCCTCACTCATCCAAATAAATATACCAAGGCGCCAAATGAGAATGCATAATTACACTGCCAAATGCTGCAGTTCTTTTCATCAACTAAGTCTTTGTGACAGGACACAGTTTACAATGACTAAATTTTGAACTCAGGATTTAGGATGCAATAAAACTGATATGAGTAATTCTTACATATGTACTTAGAAGGTTAGCCAATAACAATAATAAACACCAATATGGAAAACCACAAAATGAATCTATTAGAAATATGACAGATTCTAGCCTAACAATAGCTAAAATTCTTAAGAGTACTTAATGGGGCCAGAAGTAGCCTTAAGTGCTTTCCCCATGTTAACTCGTGTATTCTTACAATCCTTTACACATATATTATTGTTATCTCCCACTTTTCAAATTAGAGGCAGAGACATATTAAATGCCAAATGCACAGGGGACACTACCAAGAGGAGAGCTAGGATTTAAACCCAGGCACTGTAACTCAACAGTCTACGTAGAAAATGTTCACAAGATATAAAGTTGGTGACATTTTTACATGAAATGTCCAAAGTAAGTAAAACTAGGGATACAGAAAGTAGACTGGTGGTTGCCAGGGTCTGGAGTAAAGAGGTAGAGGAATGGGGAGTAATAGCTAATGATTGGTATAGTGTTTCTTTTTGAGGTGATAAATATATGTTAAACTTGGATCATGGTGGAGTTATACAACTCCAAATATACAGAAACTTAAGCTGGGTGCCGTGGTGCACACCTAAAATCCCAGCTACTTGGCAAACTGAGGTAGGAGGATTGCAAGTTCAAGGCCAGAGGCAGCCTAGGCAATTTGGCCAGACCCTGTCCAAAAACAAAAACAGTGCTGGGCACAGTGGCACACATCTGTAATCCCAGTGACTTGGGAGACTGAGGCTGCCTGCAAAACTTAGTGAGACCCTGTCTCAAAGTTAAAAAAATAAAAATAAAAATGGGCTGGGAGCACAGCCCAGTGGTGGATTACTTGAGAAGTATATGAGTCCCCAGCCCAATGTCTGGTATTTCACAATAAGAAAACGTCTAGTATTTCACAATAAGAAGAGAAGAAAAAGAAGGGAAGGAAGGAAGGAAGAGAAGGGGAGGTGAGGAAGAGGAAGAGGAGAAATAAAGAGAAAGAGAAAGAAAGAGGGGTGGGGTGCAGCTCAGTGGTAGCCCACTTGCCTAGTATGCACAAAGCCTTGAGTTCAACCCCCTAGTGTTTCAGAGGAAAATCCAACTTATGAGTTGTATACTTTAAATAAATGAATTGTATGGAATATAAATAAAGCTATTCTTTT
>VMDO01016218.1:0-48521 GCA_007922755.1 Pedetes capensis | reverse complement strand
CCCCTCTCGTCTCTGTTCCCCCCACAGATCCGGAGCTCGGTTTTGGCACGCTGCCCGATCATGAGAGCCAGGACGCAGGCCCGATTGTCCCCAAGGTCTCGGGGCTAGAGAGGAGCCAGGAGAAGAGCCAGGACTGCTGCAAAGAGCCAATCTTCGAGCCCGCGGCGCTGAAAGACCCCTGCCCTCAGGTCTCGCAGCCTCGCCCCCAGCCCCAGGCCGAGCCCCAGCTCCGAGCTCCATCTCCGGACCCCAACTTGGTGCAGCGCACGGAGGCTCCGCCCCAGGCCCCTCCTCCAAGCTCCCAGCCGCCGCCGGGCCCCCCGGAGGCCCAGCTGCAGCCCACCCCCCAGCCGCAGGTGCAGCGGGCCCCCCGGCCCCAGTCCCCCGGCCAGCTCCTCCACCAGAGCCTCCCGCCCGTGCAGGCCCACCCCGCGGCCCAGGGCCTCTCCCAGCCGCTGTCGGCCTACAACAGCAGCAGCCTGAGCCTCAACAGCCTAAGGTGAGGCCCCCGCACCCCCAAACTGCCTCTGCAGCCCTGGCTGCCTCCCTCGGGCAGCGGGGTCCTGGGAATCCGGTCAGAACTTGCTTTCTCCATGAGGCTGGGAGAAACCCAGTGGGTGGCACTCGGTCGCTGGGGAAAGGACAGGTGGGGAAGTGAGGACGTCATACGGGACTCCATGGGCAGGAAGGAGGAGGGGCCTCAGAACCAGAGGGGCCTTGAGCCAGGGTGAGGCTGAGGCCGGCGGAGGGCCGGGCACGGAGGTTGAGAGAGCCCTTGGCCTGGGGCACCCCGTTCTGGTCTCGGTTGTCTTCATCGGCTCATCCTTCCTCCTGGGTGGGTCACGGGGGTTAGGAGGACTGAAAACCCCACCTGGCCAGCCAGGCTCTGTCCTCTGCTGCCTGTGGCCTGTCATAAAGGAGGATCTACACAGGGGGACAGACCCGGCAACCCACTCCCAAAAATCAGTCTGCCATTGAAAACCCTATGAACAGCAGAGAAGCACTGACTAAATAGTGTTTCGCCTGTTGTACGCAGGGTTGCTATGAGTCGGACACCGACTCGATGGCACCTAACATCAACACCAACACAGGGGCGCAAAGGAGAGAGAGGCAGAGGGCCCCCCAGGTGGTTCCTGGGGTCCTGGTTTTAGCCCCACCCATCTCCAGAGGCTTCCTGTCTCTGTTACTGTTTTCCTTTTGGAAACCTGGTGGCAGGTGGTTCAGGGGCCCCCTTGCCCCTGTCTGGGATAGGTAAGGGTCCCCAGAGGAGGCAGCATCCTTCCCCAAGGGGCCAGGCCCATCTTCAGACCCCTAGGCCCATCCTGTGGCCTCGAGACCAAAGGGTCAAAACGGTTGTGCGCAGCCTCCCCTCCCCCTTGTTTTTGCCTTTTTTACGGTGCTGGGGGTGGGACCCAGGGCCTCCCACATGCCAAGCAAGGGCTCTGCCACCAAGCCACATCCCCAGCCTCCACCTCTGCTTGCGAGCCATTTCCAAGGGAACAGACAGATCGGGTGAGCTCCCCTTCCGTCTGGTTAGCACTGCCGCCTGTGATCCCAGCCACTTGGGAGGCGGAGGCAGGAGGATCGCAAGTGTGAGACCAGAGGCAGTCTGTGTAACTCAGCGAGACCCTGTCTCAACACATAGAATAAAAAAGGGGCCAGGTGCGGTGGCGCACGCCTGTCATCCCAGCAGCTCGGGAGGCGGAGGCAGGAGGAACGCAAGTGTGAGACCAGAGGCAGTCTGCATAACTTAGTGAGACCCTGTCTCAACATACAGAATAAAACAGGGGCCGGGTGCGATGGCGCACGCCTGTCATCCCAGCAGCTCGGGAGGCGGAGGCAGGAGGATCGCAAGTGTGAGACCAGAGGCAGTCTGCGTCACTTAGTGAGACCCTGTCTCAAAAAAAGTAAAAAAAAAATGGGCTGAGGGCACAGCTCAGTGGTCCAGCACTTGCAGAGCATGAAGGGGCGAGGCCCTGGGTTCAACCCCCAGTACCTTGAAAAAAAAAGTAAAAAAAAATGGGCTGGGGTACAGCTCAGTGGCCCAGCACTTGCAGAGCATGCAAATGCAAGGCCCTGGGTTCAACCCCCAGTATTGCCAAAAAAAAAAAAAAAAAAAAGAATAAAAAGGGGCCAGGGGCACAGCTCAATAGTAGAGTACTTGCCTAGCATGTGTGAGACCCTGGGTTCAACTCCAAAGTACAGGGAAAAATAGGAGGAGGGTGGGGTGGACAGGGCGTGGGGGCGGGGAGATGGGCTTTTAGGGTGATCAGCTCCCCTGAGCCCCTCTGTCTCCGTGCCTTGCCCCACAGCAGCAGCAGAAGCAGCACCCCTGCGAAGACCCAGCAGGCCCCGCCCCACGGCTCCCACCACCCCTCCGCCTCCCCGTTCCCCCTGTCCTTGCCCAATCACAGTCCCCTGCACAGCTTCGCGCCGGCCCTCCAGCCCCCCGCCCACGCGCACCACCCCAATATGTTCGCCCCTCCTACGGCCCTGCCTCCCCCACCTCCGCTGACTTCTGGGAGTCTGCAGGTCCCTGGACACCCCGCTGGCAGCACCTACTCAGGTAGGACCGCCCCCTGCCTCCTCCCCAAGCCCCTGGGCTGAGGGCCACGGGAATGGGTGCCCAGGAGCCCTGCCCTGCCGGCCCCCACCAGGGCGTGACAGCGTCCAGGGGATTGGGCTTAGGCCTGGGGAAGCCGAACTTTTTGTGACAGCTTTATTGGAGAATTTTAGGAGCAGTGTCAGAACTTGGGTCCCCTCTCACGTGGAGCAGCCAGGCCGGTGTCTGGTTCCCGGTCCTGTCTGGCTGGGGAGGGGGGGGGGCTGGTGCAGAGAGCTGTAGGGCCGAAGTGGACCCTCGGGACGGCAGAGAGCCCAGCAGGCCCCGAGCGTGCTAATTCCTCTCTCCTCTGAGCAAACCCACGGTGTAGACAGTGTCTCCAAGCTCCTGTCATGGGTGAGGGTTCCCACACCTGGGCGATTCTTTGCCCCACCCGGGCCACTGAGCTGGCATCACAGCGGGAGTGCGGACTCCGGGCCTGCGGCTTGGCGTCAGCCTAGCGCCTTGACAGACGGCCTGTCCCAGGGCCTTGGGGCGTTGGCCTCCCTGGTGGGTCCCTGTCCCCAGGCCGTGCCCCTTTCCTCAGATCCACAGCCCCTGCTGCTGCACCCTCAGCCAGGACCCCACATGGAGGCGCTCCGCGTCCTGCCCAGCAGGGAATGGCGGGCGCCCCCCACGCTGTCACCGCCCCCCTCTTCTCCCTTCGCAGAGCAAGACATCTTGCGGCAGGAGCTGAACACGCGCTTCCTGGCCTCCCAGAGCGCCGACCGCGGGGCGTCGCTCGGCCCCCCGCCCTACCTGCGGACCGAGTTCCACCAGCACCAGCACCAGCACCAGCACACGCACCAGCACACGCACCAGCACACCTTCACGCCCTTCCCCCACGCCATCCCGCCCACCGCCATCATGCCCACGCCAGCACCGCCCATGGTGCGTCACCCCGGGCAGACGTGAGGATGAGCAGCGCGCCGGGGGTGGCAGGGACAGCGCGGCGCGGTGCCCGCCTGCTGCGGAGAAGGGAGCCGCCCGCTGGAGGGCCCAGAGTGGGAACTTCCTCCGGGATGGTTGTGCCTAGCACGGGCGGATTTCATTCCCCATGCCGCAAAACACTCATCCAGTGTTGGGAGTTAAATTCTTCTTCTTGTTTTCTTCTTTTTTCTTTTTCTTTCTTTTCTTTTCTTTTCTTTTTTTTTTCCTTTTTCCTTTTTTCTTTTTGTGGTACTGGGGGTTGAACCCAGGGCCTTGCGCTTGCATGCTCTGCAAGTGCTGGACCCCTGAGCTGCACCGCCAGCCCTTTTTTTTTTTTTTTTTAACTTTTTGAAACAGGGTCTCACTAAATGACTCAGACTACCTCTGGTCTCGAACTTATGATCCTCCTGCCTCTGTCTCCCAACTCGCTGGGATTTACAGGCGTGTGCCACCATGCCCAGCTTCAACTGAATTTTTTAACATATATTTTTCAGATTTATTTCATAAAGTTTATCTAGAGGAACATTAAAGATGGGGTATTTTTTCTAGGTGAACTATACCTCTCCATAGCTATATTTCCAAGGATGGGAGAAGGCTATAGCAGCCCACTCCCAAAACAATAGCCATTGAAAGCTATGACTAAGTATGCAGGGTCGGTATGATTTGGACTCAACTCGATGGCAGCAAACAACAACATATTTTCAAGGGCCTAATATTTCGAGAAAATTTCATGCTGGCCTGTGCCACTGGTTTCACAAAGAAGTTAGATCTGAGGGTTGTCACGGCACTGGGATGCTGACGTTACCTCGAGGGACGATAGTGTACCCTTTTTCTGTTCAGAAGAAAGCCTCTAAGACCTAACGCAAATCACTCTGCGTTTGGATGTAACACAGGTCAGGAGATGGCTGAGTGCAGTTTTTCTGCCTGAGTGAAGAGGAAAATGCGAGGAATTTTTGGATAAATCAGACCTAACACTTTCTCCTCTCTGATTTATCTGGATAACTGCTTAGTGTAGATGTTTTAGTCTGTAGCCATAGACTAGAAAGAGGGGCCGCCTGGTGCGCGTGGGACCCAGGCGCATCGTGCGAGTTTCCACTTCGTCTTCTGTCTGCGTTGCTGCCTGTCAGTGACTGACCGAAGCTCAGAGAGGGTTTGTGGCATCTTGATGCCACAGGAGCCTGGTAGGGCTGCCTCCCCTGAACCAGGGAACAGAAATGCAGATGAAGTAACTAGCTTTTGCTTTGATCCCTTTGCAGTTTGACAAATACCCTACAAAGGTTGACCCATTCTACCGGCACAGCGTGAGTTGCATGCCCGTGCTGCGCGTTGAATGTGACTCCTCCTCTGTGTTTGTGCCCTTGCCTTGCCTCGGGGTAGTGAATGACTAGCCGCCTGCCTTAACCATCTTTGCAAGAGTCCCCATCCCCCCGTCTCTTCGGATGCTTGCTTTTGTGGCGTGGTGCTTTCGATACAGATGCAGTATCATCCCCTGACTCAAAAGATCATGGGTACCCCCGAGACAGAAAGCAAAGTGGGACTGCATTGGACATTGGGCGTCTGCCCTGCAAAGTGGGGTGTGTGCAGCGGGGCCATGAGTCCCAGGAGAGTCTGAAATCCCAGGATGTCGCCATCAGTTGGAACGTCCTTAACACAGGACTCCTGGAATTCAGCTGTCCCCTCTAAACAGAACGTCCCTTATCTTTTTGACTCATAAGTCTTGAAAAATTAGATTTTTCCTTTGCGCTAGACTAAATATAGAACCCTCTACTACCTGACTGGATTATTTTTCATGTGCTAACAAAACTATCATTGAATTCAAAGAACGTCTTAAAATTGAAATTAATGCAATTTTTTGCTTTATGCTTATTCTTCATTTTTTAAAAAGTACCTGCTTCATGTAGTTTTAAGAATATGATCCGACACTTAAATTGGTACCAGCCTGAGTTTCACGTTCAGTTACTTACAAGACAAGCACTTCTGTTCATACAAAGCCCTTGGGTATTTCACCGTGATGTTTTGATTAGGTGGTGAATACTGCATCATTTGTATCTGCAAACCTTTAAGTTTCTTTGCTTAATGGTTTATTTATTATTTTTAAAGAAGAAAAGACTAGTAGTTGCTTGTCACCATGTTGATTCACAATATGCAACTGTTGTAGCTTTGGCTTTTAGAGACCGTTGTATTACCATTTGCGTGGAAGTGCTCCCTGACACATCAGCAAAGACTGAATTCATTCAGACTTCACCTAGATGAGCAGACGCTATCAGTCAAGAGAGTAGCTGAGAAGTCAAGACTAGAAAATAGTGGAAATCCATTAAGAGCTGTGCACTCCAGAGGCATTCCGAAATAACATGAGAAATGCCTCTTCAAAAAGGACTTAGACAGGGGTATTTGAGGGGCTCACCCCCCGACATGGTCTCTCCCCTGTTCCGCTAAGTAGTATGATATAAAAACATCTTTGTAAATGGTCGCAGGAAATCCAGTGAACTTGTGGGGTTTCCGCTTAGAGTCTGCTCCATGAATAGTGCCATTCTGCCTTAGTCGATGTTGGTTTAAGTAAAGGACCAGCTAACAAAATAATTCTTACACAGAGTTTAGTGTGCTCAACGGGCGACTCAGATTTGCTCCCTGAGACCCAATACAGTGCTTTTTATGCATGGTCCACAGAGGGCCTGGGCTAAGATGGAGACTAAGCTTGGACGCCTGGACTTCTGGGAAGTTCATGTTTCAATACTTAGGCATGGCAGCTGTTGAGTCAGGCAGAGAATAGCTATATTTGTATTCTAAGAGGTCAGCATTGGAATAAAGAAAAAGTGGGAAGGACATCCCATTTTTTTTAATTGTAAGCGTCAAAGGATAAAGGCCACCTGGAGACAGAGTAATAGAAATTTGAGTGCGTCTTAGTGGCATGTATTTAATTACCCTGCTTTACACAGTGCACTGTGGCAGAGTTATTTCATATTATTAGTTATTGCGGATAATATATGAAGTCCTTAGTCGCTTCTGCATTGGGTATTAGGACCTTATAAGGGGAATTAAGATGCAACGCACTCAAGTATCTAAAACACAATTTTAGACTTAAAAGTAGTTTTAAATGAGGGCACTTGGCTTGCAATCACCGTTTAAGTGGATTTAGTTCAATATCAATTAGTCTGAAAAACTTTGCTGCCTCATTGAAGGAAGCAAAGTGAAATAAATGTGCTGTAAAAAGATAGGATTATGAAATGTGCATTTCGATCATTACCAAAAGTAGCTAACCTAAACACACTATTCATAAGCGCTCATGGCTGTATGTGATGTATTCCACCGCCGTGAGGGTGGAGTGTTGCTTACAAAGCCATACCATGGTTGCGTCAGGTAAATGGAGCCAAACCGATAGAATCAGAGAAGGGACGGACTTCTCAAAAGACAGTGAGCTGTGTGTGCCTCGTCTTCAGTATTGTGTGCATCCTCTCCCTCAGTTCTGTCCTTTGTAAGCTTTGATTCGAGAACGCTCGTATGCTCCGTTCAAAGCCATGCTTCCCCTGTCACTGAGTGGTCAGAGTCACCCGTCAACAGCTTGGCTCCCGTAGCCTGCGGGGCGCTCGTCCAGATGTCATCCAAAACCAGCCATGAGGATTCTGGCTCCATACGTAAACACAGAAGTGCTTTGCATCCGAAACTCCAAGGAACCAAGAGTCCCTTAAAACTAGATCGGAGTGCCCTGGACTGACCCGGTGTAGTGTGGGAGACCTTCCTTTACAACGCTCCTTACCTAATATTTCTGCATTTCTGCATCCGCCTCCCACCAAAATCGGCAGCTCCATTTGAAGTGTATGTGGAGTCGTTTTATCTCGCCCTCCCCAAATACTTGTCATCATCTCAGATGAGAGAATTAAATTGTCCTCGATCTGCCACTTCTAGGACAACCTAATGAAGCGAGGATTGTGAATATCTTCTCATTTTCTCAAACTATTAACAATCTAAAAGTACTAATTAAGTTTTAATGGTATCGAATCCTAGCACTTGTAAAGACTTGCTTCTTTTCCTTCCCTTTTCTTTCTTTTTTTTTCCCCCCCTCCCTAATTAACTCGTAATTTTCTGGGCCTCTTATCTGGCTCAGCGTCTCTCCTGTTTTTCGATATGCATTAAAACCTCCAGCCATTTAGGTCTCGTATGCGATTTACCAATTAATAATTACGAAAGCTCTCTGTTCTAATGATGTCCTCATCTGGGACATCATTTGTTGGCTGATTGATTCTGAACTACTTTTAACTTTTTCGGTGAAACATTCCTGGCGCATCTGTGTGATCATCTCCTCGTGGCTCCTGTGCTAACCGCACCACACTGAGATTGCTTGGCTCGCTAATGTCGCTGTCTTTCTGTGGGAGGTGGGGAGCAAGAGCGGATCGCCTGAGTCCTGCTAACACGTTTCTCTCCCTCTCCGTCTCTGGCCGCAGCTCTTCCATTCCTACCCTCCCGCGGTGTCGGGGATCCCCCCTATGATTCCACCCACGGGTCCTTTCGGGTCACTCCAAGGAGCATTTCAGCCCAAGGTAAGACCCCTGCAGTGGAGACTCAGGTGTGTCTCCGAGCGGAGTCTCAGGCCAGCCGTGCAGCTCTTTCTGCGTCTTCTTTCCTGCACAGCCTCTGGTGCGTCAGATCCACAGTGACCAGGGATGAGCGAATATTTGTCCCATTTTGTTGTTTTTATGTCTTGTTTTGTTTCAGCAGTACTTAGGGCTTGAGCCCAGGGTCTTACACATACTTGCAAGCACTCTACCTCTGGGCTGCACACCCAGCCCATGTTTTTATTTTTGAGTCAGAGTCTCGTTAAGTTACACAGGCTGCTCTGGCCTCCCAATTCAGGATCCTCCTGCCTCTGCCTCCCACCACTCATGATCCTCCTGTCCTGCCTATATAATCCCCAGTCACTGGACATTGCCGGCATGTGCTACCACACTGGCTGAAAAGGTTGTGTTTTGTAGTCTTCTAGCTTTAAACCTCAGCACAAATTTAAGGTGTAGTCTACTACCCATGTACTCTCAACTGAACTAAGATTTCCTATACTTTCTAAAACATGGAGTATACATGCACACAGGCACAATGTGTGTATATATACATATATATTTGACGCACTGTGTATGTGTGTCCCCACATATCAGTCCCCCAACACTGTGGACATAAGCTTCTGATCAGGAATTCTATGCGATGTCAGATGTGCATGCACAAGGTTATCCTTGAGCTATGTATGATTTGCAAAGATGCAAAGATCTTTATTGATTTTGATACAAGGGCAATGGAGAATAAAAGTTCCAAAGCTGAACTTAGGTCCTGCTACTTGTGTCCAGGGAAGATTCTCCTACTCCCCCTACTCACCCTGCCCCTAGCCTTGGCTGTCTCCACACAGGGTCTGCCTGCAGGCAGGTAGAGGGCGGCTCCGACCTTACCTATATTCTTTCGTCTCCTCTTGTTCTCACCCCTCACCGCGGTTGGTCACACTCGCCAGTGTCGAGACTGTCACCTGTGTGTGACGTGCTCGTTTGAAATTAACCTGTTACCCTCTCTCACAGCTAAATTCTTTCCACCTAGTCAGTGAGATGCTGTGCTGTTTGGGCTACAGTTGTCTCTGAAGGTCAACAGTAGAGAGTGATTTTCAGACCACCTGACCTTTTTAAAATCTGCTGGGGCCCCTATTTTACTGTCAATCAAAAAAGAGGGCATGGACTTCCCCTTTGGTAACCACACTCAGATTCAAAAGTGAGGTGTTTTGCTGTGTGTGATTCTGTTTCCTACCCCTTCCCCTCCATCCCATTTCAAAGGTAAAACACCTGTCTGGGGACAGAGGGTCCAGAATTGAGCACACATGGCATGTTCAAAGGCCTTAAAACCAGAAATGGAAAGAGATGAAAAGGCCCTGGGGCATCTCTCCACTTCAGAATCCCATCGACTCTCGTGGAATTGGAGCTTACACACGAGGTTCCGTGCACACGAGGCTTTTACAGTGGCCATGGTAGCTGCCTCCTGTCTTGAGTAAAATGGTGGTTATTTCTAAACTCCCTCAGACCCCACTCTGTCCCCCACAGGTTGGGACAAATCTCTAGTGGCTCCCCAAGCGGACCAGTAGGTCATTTAATAAATTAGCCTATTTCCCTCACTCACAATTATCCAATCACACAGAAAACTACATCTGGGCAAGGAAGTCTCTCTCCTGGTGTTGAAATGGGCCTTTCCAGGCCATCTTCCTGATTGAATATGGAGATTGCAGTTCATTAGCGGAGTTCTTCATATGTATGCAAATCAGGCTGTTAACAACTCCAGCTTAATTGTTAGTTGTACTGCAGCTGATTGCTTTTCTTCCTTCCATTCTTTTTTGTCTTCTCCTTCTCCTCAGGCAAGCTTCGGGCCTGAACCCAAGCTCTTTTTCCACATGAGTTAACTTATGGGGTGGGGAGATTCAGGGAAGTTGTGACTTCTTCTACAAAATAATGACAGTTATTTTTTTAATCCTCTTCCTCCAATACGGTAGAGACTGGTGCCCAAAGCAGGCTTTCTGTTGTTGTTAATTCAGATGAGGTTAATATTATTAGTGTTCTTTAAAAACGCTTGTGGGAACAGGACAGACAAAAGCAGAATTTAATACTAAAGCCTGTGTGGCCCCTAAATTAGGTTCTCTTGTCCCATTTCCACCGCTGCTAATGAGTAATTACTGAATGTAATTTCTTGTTATTGTCTGCCAGTTAAAATGTAGAGACTCAGCCTAATGTCTGTAAAACACTGTCAGCTACTCTGATGAGAAGCACCTGATACTGCGAATTATAATAATGTGCACTTAAGCATTCCTGGGGATGTTTGGTGAAAAAGCAAAAAAAAGAAAAAGAAAAAGTAATGACAGTGCTGTGGGTTACCAGGGAAGATGAATGTTTCGGGACAGAATTTCATGCGCGGCATCTATTTTCTGTCCTGGGCTTTCTATTACAGTGACATGTGCTGGGCCCGCCTCTGCTTGCACACCATGGTGCGCGAGAGCAGGCTGTGGCCAGAGCCCCTGAAGAAGACAGGGAGTTGGTCCACGTGACAAACACGTGTGGTCGCTGGGAAAAATGAGTCCTGTGAAGCAGAGTGGAGCACAGGACAAGGGAGTCCCTCTCTGTCATGTAGAATGCAGGGGAGGTCTTGCCTCTGCACCCCGTGCTGGGAGCGTTCTGAGCTGTGGTCTGATTCCTTTGTAGACATCCAACCCCATTGACGTCGCCGCGCGGCCTGGGACGGTCCCACACACTCTACTCCAGAAGGACCCCAGGGTACGTGTAAAGTCAGGCTTGGCTCGGGTAATACAAGGGGCATTTGCAAGGGGCAGGCTGCCTGGGGCTCGCGGCTGTGGAGGCCCCTTAGTGGGAGCTGCTGTGTTAACTCTTGCTTTGAGTTTGTGCAAACAAATGCCAGTTTCTCTAAGCGGTCACAGCCCTCCTGGTCTCTGGGACCCTGCGAATGCCACAAGGGGACTGGTTTGGCAAGGAGAGGAGAGAAGAAATGGCTTGTGGTCCCAGTCCAGCAGTTGGTCACTGTTAGCTCATCTGGTTTCTACCTGACCCATCTGTCTGTCTGCAACCCTTCTATTTCTCTTGCATGAAAGACAGACGTGAGTGTGGAATGGAGAAGCTCTAAGCATTTTTCTTCCTGGAAGCCAGGACCCTTCCCTACCCCCAACCCTGTTCCGGGACCACAGAGCCCTTCAGGTTCTGTTTTTAATGTGGCAGGGATCCTGTGTGCTCCAGAGCTAAATAAAATATCCATTATGCTTTGGTTATGTTATTTATTAATAATTTACACAGCTGCCTACTTCCAAAAAAAGAATACAGAGTTACACAGTACATAAGATCGTGTCTCATTGATTGCTATTTATATTTGCCTTCATAGTAAATGTGAAAAAAATGATCATCTTTTACAATATTTCCTTTTTCCCGGGGTAAGGGCAGTCAGAAATTGATGAGGAAAGTTAGGCAGAAGTGTAAAATGACTGCGCTGTGTGAGTATTTTTATGGTGTTTCCTGATCTGCGTCAAGCTGTCCGACCCCCATGGGCGATGCACTGCCCTGGAGGCCAGGGTGTGTCCGGACAGCCTGGTCCTGCAGGGTCTGGGCACCCAGCTCTTTCCTGATGCCCCTTAGTTCCTGGTGTGCGGGCTGCAGACTGGTCTCCCTCACCCACTCCCGGTGCCACGGGGCACGTTGCTATTGACTGAACTTGTGCAAGGTCTTGTCACGTGGCTGTTCAGAGCCTCCCGAGGTGGGGGAGGGGACGCTTGGCAGGTCTGATACTGTGAAAATGGGTTAATTATTCTCTAAAAGAGCTTCATTTAAAAGTAAAATTCTAACATTTCAATTTCCCCTCCTAATGAAGCACTACAAATTTGTTAATTAGAGCAATTGTTTGAGTGACAGGCGTATAACCAAGTTGTCATTTTCTCTTCACAGTTGACAGATCCTTTCAGACCTATGTTAAGGGTAAGAAAGCTGCTTCTAGATCTGTTTTGCAACCTCCGTTTGACTCCTCGTGGGTTAAAAATACAAGTCTGTACCACAGAAATAAGCCAGAGAGATGCTGGGGTAAAGGGTTAGAAGGAGGGTTAGAGGAAGCCAGGCTGTTGGCTTTTTCATTACTATAACAGATCAAACTCAACTGAGTCCAATACTTCTTACTTATTTATTTTTTGGAGACAGGGTCTTCCTTTGTAGCCCAGGCTGGCCTCCAACTCACGATCTTCCTGCCTCAGCTTCCCAAGGGCCGGCCTTACAGATGTGCACCACCCCGCCAGGCTCCAGCTGAGTCTGAATTCTGTGGTTAGCAGGTCTGGTGAAAGGCTGGACTAGTTGGATCTCAAGGGGAAAGACAAGCTGTAGGCTGAAGTTAGTCTCTTTTATGCTTAGAAAATATATGTCTTGGATCTATTTATTTTGGCCCGAGGCTCCCTCCTCTGCGCTAAGTGGTGTTGACTGGCCATAGCCACTCAGTCTATTTCCCTGGGGTGGGAAGGCTACTATAAGCACTGCTTTGTTAACATCCTGTTGAAAGCAGAATGCTCCTGGGGTCTGGAGCCTCACCAGCAGGTGGCCCCTGAGTGGATGGTGCTGACCTTCATGGCCCAGGCCCAGGTGGGAGACTGAGGTGATAGAAGGTGGATGGTCAACACATTTCCTGCTATTGTTAGCCCATGGCTGAGGCTTATTGTCAGATAATTCCCAAAGGAAAAAGGGAGGACATCTTCGCTTAGGTGAGGCAGGACACTGTTGGTCATTTCAGATGACCCATAATTCCATTCTGCCTGCAGCCATAGCCCTGTGGTATCCAATCCTGTCAGATCTTGGAAGCTAAGCAGGGTCGGGCCTGGTTAGTATTTGGGTGGGAGACCTCCTAGGACACCAGGTGCTGTAGGCTTGGGAGAAGGACCTGGCAACCCCCTCCCAAAAATCAATCCTCATTGAAAACCCTATGAACAGTAGAAAAGCACTGACAATAGTGTTTCGCCTGTTGTACGTAGGGTCGCTATGAGTTGGATACCAACTCGATGGCACCTAACAACACAACAACATAATTCCATTACAAGAGCAAAGAGCTTGGATCTGAGTATATATTTCAGGAACAACCCCTTAATCCAGAAACCAGAAGCTTCTGTCCCTCACCAGGGTAGAACATGACATTTACTGAGAATGTCTTCTGAGCTTCTGGGCAGGAATGCAGTAGATAGAGGTGACCCCTGCCCTCTAGTTGGTGGCAGAGAATACACGGCTCAGAAAGCAAGAGGAGAAATCCCGTGAGAGTTACAGATTGTTATGTCCTCACAGGGCGAAGAGGGGCCTGGGGTCTCCCAAAGCCTAGAAAGCAGGAAGGGCTGAGTTCTTTCCTTCTCTCCTCTTTGCTTTTTTGTCGTCATCTTTTAACTTAGAAATGACCAGTGCCCACCAACACAAACGAGTGGCTGGCTCCCAGTGGAGTGTCTGTGGTCACGGGGCTTCAGTAAAAATGTGACAGATTTTGTATGACATTTTGGGGTCCAAAAATCAACAGTCTTGGGGAGGTTAGAAGAGGTCCCGTCCCCTCTCTTGTTCTGACGTGACACACAGACGTTCCCTAACGAGCTCTTGGGAACAGCTGATTTGCATTATGGCCTGGCAGCACTTGGTAAGTGGGACTTCCCACCCGATCAGATTGCCAGCTGGCACCAGAAGAGAGCGAGAGAAGAGACAGTGGGCTTCGGGCCTTTCCCGTCTTGTCCTTGGTGACCCGGGAGGTCCTCGTGAAGCCTGGCTTTTTGAGTAGAAGCCGGCGTCTCAGGCCCACGTGGGACGAGGGGAACAGGCTGTGAGTCCCTTTTGACTGGCACGGATGTGATGGCAGGCGCTCAGCAGGGACAAAGCCCTCCTGTGTGTTCCCGAAGACAGCCTCCAGAGCCGAAGTCTGCCGCAGGCTTGGGGAGAGCTGAACGCGCTCCCTCTGCCTCGCTCTCTCCCTTGTGACCCTGTTTTCCTCTCTCATTCCAGAAACCAGGGAAATGGTGCGCCATGCATGTTCACATCGCCTGGCAGATCTACCACCACCAACAGAAGGTCAAGGTCAGTCCCGGTTTCTGGGGGCAGGGCACACGAGCAAGCGAGCGAGCTGCCCAGGACGCGAGGGCCGGAAGGACCACGTCCCTCTTGGACAGGCTACTGAGAGCCCCTACTGTAAATCAGGGGAACCGCTGGCAGAGTTCTCAAACCATGGCAGGCTGATGATTCCCTGGTGTGGTTTTCCTTTTGGATGAATTTGTCATCTTATCCATCCAAACTGCTTAAATGTGAATTAAGGCCTAAAATAAAGGGTTCTGGAGGTATAATTATAGTGGGTAATTAGAATATAGAAATTAGAATATAGAAAACACTCAGTAGCTCAGAAGAGCTGATACCGAATGTTTCTGGTTGGTTTGAGTAGCACTCTCTGCGTGGTCTTTATTTATTTACTTATTTATTTATTTTTTGTGGTAGTGGGGGTTGAACCTAGGGCCTCACGCTTGCATGCTCTGAAAGTGCTGGACCACTGAGCTGCACCCCCAGCCTATTTTTTTACTTTTTGAGACAGGGTCTCGCTAAGTTACACAGACTGCCTCTGGTCTCGAACTTGCGATCCTCCTGCCTCCACCTCCCGAGCTGCTGGGATTGCAAGTGTGCACCATTGTGCCCAGCTTTAGTGTGTATTTTCCTCACACAGATGAATTTATACCACATTTCACCAGAACCTTTATGGCACAGGAAGTGCAGGTGACCCAACCTGGTACCAGTGCTTAGGAACAAAGTAGCTGACGAGTCCAGCCCTTGCAATCTGGGTACTCACATTCTGAGTAACTCACCGTGCCTGGAAAGGGGTAGAAAACACCCTGCCAATGCACTGCCATCTGCTCCACTTCATCCGCGTTTTCACACATAAGCTTCGGGTCCTGACAGCACTGGGGGCTGCCCTGAGAGCAGGACAGGGGGCGCCAGGGAGCGAGGAGGAAGAGCAGGTCACACAGAAGACAAGTGCTCCGAGACGCGCTCAGTGATGGCAGAAAGAAATCAAAACAAATCCTAATTAAAGGAGAAGAAGCAAGCCTCAGCAAAGAGGGTCACCGAGAGAGCTGGCTGTGCTCGCCAGACACCTGCTCCTCCTCACGCCACCGGCGAGTTGCGCTCGCTTTTACTTTCTGGGTAGGCAAGGTCTAATTAGGCTCCTTAGTGGTGAGCTTAGCTAGAAAATGTGCGCGCGCTGAAGAACTAACTAGATTTTGATGATCAGTTCGATTTACTGCTGGTTCTGGATGATGTGGTTAGCGGGAACGGTAGGTAAAGCACGTCTTCATTTGAACTCTGGTTTAAAGCCATGAGAGATGCTGTAGGTGCCACTGTAGCAACTTCTTTAACATAAAAATGCCCCTGGCGGCATAAACTTTCATTATCCCAATGCAATCAGCAAGACCTCTCAAACAGGAGATGGCTCTGCTCATCTTCCCTTCCCTGCGCGCTGCGGGTGGTCCCCCAGCTCCCCTTAGCTTCATGGACCTAAGCTGTGTTTAATGAAACTGTGCTGTGTGCCGTGCGATATTAGCACTAAATAATGTGGCAACCACATTAAAGGGGGCTCTCAAAAGATGTTTGTGGATTTATGGCAAATTGGAAGTTGTGGGGGTGGCAATGACTTTATAGTGCGATTTGCGTCGTGGTGTTCCCTATAGAGGTGACGATCGTAACTCATTCTCAGTTAGCTAAGTTCATCTACTCATTCTTTCAGCCACTCACCAAGTGTGTGCGGGGAAACCGAGCGCACGGGCTGCTCCCGGGGCCAGGCTCGGAGGGTGCTCGTCTCTCCTGTCACGCGCTTGCTTAGGCGATCAGGAGCGGCTCAGTGTGGGTGTAGAAGGGGCCATGCGTTTCCGAGGGGTGTGGCTTCCAGCATGAGGCACTCGGGTGGGTTCCACTTTAAGGGGGTCCTGGGTGGCGAGTGGGGGTTTGACCTCAGCATCTCCCCCATTTCTGCCCCTCACCCCAAGCTGTGGCAACGTGGATGCCTCTCCCTCCGCTTTCTCTGATGTAGTGGGGACAGGATCGCCCAGAGCCAAGCGGGAGGTGGTGCAAGCACAGGGTCACACAGCGGGTACATCAGGCCGGCCCGAGATGAGAAGAGCGAGCCGGAAGCAGGCTGAAGGCCGTGCCGGGGCCGGAGCAGCTCGGAGCTTCAGGCCCTGAAGGGGAGGTGGGAAGCTGAGCCGAAGGAAGGCTTCCTGACCCAGGACGTGGGCAGCGTTGGCGCGAGGCCGCTTAAGAGGGCGGCCGGCCTCCAGGGTGAGGCCAGGGCAAGCCCAAGAGGAAGGTCGTGGGCCAGCGTCTGTGGCCTTAGAGGAGGGAGCTCAGTGATTAGCTTCAGGTGGATAAGTGGGGGACTCGAGAGGCCGTGGATTGCAAGGACGTCACAGCACCAGAGGGTCTCCATGGTTCCCCGGTCCACACTGATCTCTTCAGGTGAATTGGAGACAGGAGGAAAAGAAAAGTCACTAAATTAACTCCACCACTTTGTTCTCCTTGGGGTTTTGTTGTTGTTGTTGTGTTGTTGTTGTTTTTGTTTTGGTGGTACTAGGGGTTGAACCCAGGGCCTCGTGCCTGCGTGCTCTGGAAGTGCTGGACCACTGAGCTGCACCCCCAGACCATTTTTTCACTTTTTGAGACAGGGTCTCGCTAAGTTACACAGACGGCCTCTGGTCTCGAACTTGTGATCCTCCTGCCTCCGCCTCCCGAGCTGCTGGGATGACAGGTGTGTGCCACCTCACCCAGCTCTCCTTTCTTTTTAAAGATACAGCAGTGATTGTTTGGAAATGAGCTTGCAGGCCTACAAATATTTCTAACGTTCAGTGGCTAATGCACTATGTTCTACCAGAGTGTGGTAGAGTCATTAAATAATTAATTCACACAGCAGACTGTTCAGGCAGCATTCCTACTAAAATGAGTTCTGAAATGCTAGCATTTTAAAACTTGCAAAAACAGGCCTTTATAGCCAAAGAATAAACTACTTTGGGGGCAGTGCCATTTTGAGTAATAAATGAGATACGGTCGTGTCCCTCTGTCCATACAGGCTCAAAGACCTAACACTCGTTTTGCCACTTGACATTTCTTAGGTGAGAAGCAGACACAGCCCGGTAGCGGGGCCCGAGGATCCCTATGGGGCTGGTGTGCTTTCCTGGCAGTCGAGGGTTAAGCGGTCTGTGGGTCGCTTCCTTCTCCCGGTGTCTGTAAACTTGAACCTGCATGGGGCTCCGAGCCCAAGCAACACGCTTCACAGTTGACTGCCCATCTCGGGCTCTTCGCCGAGATCTTCCCTCCCTTCCGCTCATCCCAGATCTCATCTTCTCTTGCTTTAGAAGCAGATGCAGTCGGACCCGCACAAGCTGGACTTCGGGCTGAAACCTGAGTTCCTGAGCCGCCCTCCGGGCCCCAGCCTCTTTGGAGCCATCCACCACCCCCACGACCTGGCCCGGCCTTCCACTCTTTTCTCCGCCGCTGGTGAGTTCTGAGGGGCAGAGGGGAGCTGAGAGTCGCTGTCGCCAGGCAGCTCTGGGAATCATGTCTGGGCTCTGTGCCACTGCCCACTCGTGACCTGAAATAATGCATTTATGCCAGCTCCCAAGGCCACAGGCCAGGCCAGCGAGGGCAATGGGCCCTGCATTGAGATGCCTGCTTCCATTAAAGAGGGGAAAAGAGATCGCCTTTCCCTGAAGGAGACTCAGGACTTAGCTTACTCTTCGCTTCTATAATAAGCCTCTGTAACTCACAGCCATGTCGGGTGCTATTGACAAAGATCAGAAGGCCTGCAGGGGCGAGTGGAAGGCAGCGATGCAGGAATTAGGTGAGGATGTGGCCATCCCCACCCCGGGTGCCTGCAAAGCACTTGGTACGTTTGCATCGTAACTGGCACGCTGTGTTTCGCGGGTCTGAGGATGAGGAAGGATGGTTAAGATAGTTGCCCACCGTGCGGTCTGTGCTGTGGAAGAGGGACCACTGGCTGGCCAGCCTCTGCTGCTGCAGGAGTTCATGTTATGGATTGCTTGGTTAGAGTGATGGTGGAAATTTAGGAAACCAGGTGTTCTGTTCTGCAGACCTGTGGCCTGTTCATGCGATCCGTGACTCCTTTGACCTCTGAGAATACACACGCCTAAGTGTCTGTTCTTGGGAGACAGACACAGCAACCCACTCCCAAAAATCAATCAGCCATTGAAAGCCCTATGAACAGCAGAGAAGCACTGACAATAGTGTTTCCCCTGTTGTACACAGGGTCACTAGGAGCTGGATACCGACTCAATGGCACCTAACAACAAGTGTCTGTTCAGTTGTATGGAAGCACATTTGTTGGGGAAGAGGGGGGCGTGAGGTACCTGTGAACCACACACAGTGGCCACAGTGGGTATTCGGTAGACGAGAACAAGCCCCTTGGCACCCAGGTTCCTTTTCCTTCGGTCTGTCCAAAAGCTAGTTTGAGTGCACAATCCTTGACAGACAGCTCTGCTCAGCAAATACTTAAACACGAAGGCACTGAGCTCCTTCTAGTAAAGAGCTCCCTAACTTCACACCCTCTGGGCTAAACAGAATCTACTCTTCTGGGCCTCAGTCGTACAAGGGGCTGGCTGTTCCTGGTCCCGAGGGAGCAAGTGTCCCATGCATCCTGCCTGCTGCCTCCCCAGGCTCTGATCCAAGGCTCGTCTGGTGGATCCGTGGCTCTTCCATTGGGGAAGAGAGAAATCCCCACACTGCAGGAAGTTAGGGCTGTTACAGGCCTTGTTGCTAAAGCAAGCAGGTTGCCCGTCAGAGGAGCCGGAATCTGCTAAGGCCCCGGGTTTTTCTCCATCAGTTCTGTCTCAGGACATAGTTGAAGGCTGTTATCATGGCACCCAGGGAGGAGACAAGGCCACCTTAAGAGCAATTTTGGGAGAGAAATAGAGAGCTTTCTCCCTGGCTTTCATTGGAGCCAAGGGGATGAGTTGGCCACTTGTGCTTCAATGGTTCTAGAGCTCGAGGATCGCTGGGGACTGGGGGCTGAGGGGAGCTGTGGACCTCACCAAAGCGTTAATTAGCGTGTGCTACACAGGCAGTGAAAGGACCAGATTTTAAGCTGGCAACAATGGCAATGCCTAGTAACTGTTCTGGGGTATACTCACTGTGTGGAGACAGGGTATTGTCTTGAGATAGCCTAGGCACCCTTGGGCGCCTTCAGATTCTGAGATTCTGAGACCGTGAATGATATTGCCCCTGTGCTTTTGGCTCACTCTGCAAATCCAGGCCCAGCAGGCCCTTGGAGCCCAGAGAAGAGCAATAAAAAAGACAAACTGAGTTACCAGAGCGTAGCGTGGGGCAGCCCTCCTCCATTTCCTCTCTTTCCTGAGTTTGTATGTGTCCATAGCAATTTAGACAAAGTGCAAGGGTGTATGGAAGAGTGTTGGCAAATTCACAAACCCAGGCCGCGTCCTTCCTTCATTCTGGAGCGCCATCTTTTTGCCTTCGCTGTATTGGATTTTGCCCAAAGTGGAAGTGTTAACTGATGTGTATAATTTGCACAGATTTGTTCAATTCAGCCACTTTGTTCTTGCTGTTGGAGACCAAAGCCTGAAACAAACTAGTCTTCTTCAGATGACCCTGGCAGAATTCTTGTCTAGAGCCAATGCTGCCTCCTGGTAATGAGCTGCGAGTTTCCAAGTTTGCCCTCAGCTTTTAGAAATACCATCCTTCCCTAATGCACTATTACACACCCTCTTCGCTTTCCAGTCTGGAATGTAGCTCAGTTGGTAGTGCACTGCTCTGCAGTCTCTGAGTTGCCGAGTTCAATTCCCTGCACCGCAAAAATGGGAGAAGGATGTGGCAACCCACTCCCAAGGCAATCCCGAAACAGTCAGCCATTGAAATCCCTATGAGGGCCACTATGAGTCGGACACAACTTGATGGCACCTAACAACAACAATTTGTCTTCCTTCCTTTCCCGTCTTCCTTCAGGAAAAGGAATTGAGGCATCTTACATCCAAAATAGGAATAACATACAATAGAAAAACAGACATAAGGAGGAAATGTAAGGAGAACAGATCTCAATTAGACCCAGGTCCCTGGCAGGAAAAGTAGAAACTAGTGGAGTCAAGTATATAAGATTTTGGGTGTTCAGAACATAAGAATAAAGTAGCTTTTCCTGGCATGGATAATTGAGAGGGATCAGAGACAATCTCTCATAATGCAGCGTAACCCCCAAGCACAGGTTCATAGGATTGGCCTCCTAAGACCCTTCTGCGTGGATGCCGAGAACCAACACGCTCCTCAGGAGAAGGGATGGGGTCCAGTCTGCAGCCCTGTGACATCCCCTGGCCAGCCACGGGCAATGAAGTGTGGAGTCTCTGGGACACAGTGAAGAACTTGTCCCCCCAAGATGCTCTGTGAAGAAAGGATTCCATGACAGAATGGTCCCGTTAGAGAAGGACCATGAGAAGTCCAGCATTGGTCCAGGCTTCCGTGGGTAGAGAGCCTTCCTTGGTTTCCCTCGGCAATTGTGTCCATGCACTTAAGGCAGCGTGCGCTCAGCTTGAAAAGGAAGGGCCTGCTTTGGCCAGCCATCTATGAAAGGGAAGGGTGGTTTGCTTTCTGCTGTTTTTTTTCCCCTTGTTACTGGGGGTTGAATCCAGGGCCTCGCGCCTGCATGCTCTGCAAGTGCTGGACCACTGAGCTGCGCCCGCAGCCCATTTTTTTACTTTTTGAGACAGGGTCTCGCTAAGTTACGCAGACTCCTTGGGTCTCGAACTTAAGATCCTCCTGCCTCCGCCTCCCGAGTTGCTGGGATTACAGGTGTGTGCCACAGCGCCTGGCTGCTTTCTGCTTCTTAAGAACATTTTCTTGTGCCTAGTGTGTATATGAGGGGCTTTTAACCATGACCTTCACGCCCAAGTATTTTCTTGTTTTGTTAGGTGCCATCAAATCAGTGTCCTACTCAAAGCAACTGTACAACAGACAAAACACTATTGTCAGTGCTTCTCTGCTGTTCATAGGGTTTTCAATGGCTGATTGATTTTGGAAGTGGGTTGCCAGGTCCTTCTCCCAAGCCTACAGCACCAGGTATTCCCAGGTGGTCTCCCATCCAAGGACTAACCAGGCCCGACCCTGCTTAGCTTCTGAGATCTGATGGCATCGGATGCCACAGGGCTACGGCTGCAGGCGAAGCATTTTCTTAGGGGCTCTCAAGCCAGTTAGAGCCTGTTACGTTCCAAACATCGGGTTTCGCAGAATCTGACTTTGTCACATTCGATTTTGCAGGTGCTGCACACCCCACCGGGACCCCTTTTGGGCCACCTCCTCATCACAGCAACTTTCTCAACCCCGCTGCCCACCTAGGTGAGTTGCCCACGAAGGTGGGAACCACCGAGGGCCTCGTTTGCAATGCCCCCACTTCGCTGGCTGGCCCTCTGAGGGCCATGGTGTCTGCTCCACACCGCCATGCGTGCCCGGCTTCGGGATTCCTTTGGTGGTGGATCAGTACTTGGTCCTGTTCCCATCTGCCACTAATGGCGGTGTGGTGGGGGAGCCAGTCCTTGGCCGCTTGGGGAGTGTGGGTCTAGGACAGCCTCGGGCACCTCCAGCACCCAGACAGACAGACCAGACTATATCGTAAGGAAGCGTGACCCTTTTCTTCTGCTCAGCTCGTGTGTTCCCACCTCATTGACGCATCTCTTCCTAGTAAAGGGTTGTGCTCTTGGCGGCCTTGCTTTGCTATTTCCTGCCAGTGCAGAAGCCGCTGTGGCCATCACACGCACAGCAGGACGTTCGGCAGAATTCCATCAGCGAGAGCTACTTCAAGATGCCCCGCACTTCTGTCCTTTCACAGCCTTCAGGGAACACTCCTGGGGTGAGGGGGGAACGGCGCCCCAGCAGGAAGGTAGCTCAGACCATCAGGCCTTTGGCAAAGGAGGTGCCCTGTTCTAGAAGAGGTGCTCCTTAGCATTTTGCTGACCCAGGGCCTGATCCAGGTGTGGTGCACCCTTCTTGCAATCCAGAAGAAGACTCGAGACCACACAGGTCTCGCTTTCCCTGCATTCCCTGCCTGCATCACTTTCCAGCCCCCAGGAAGCTCGCGCCCGTCACCCGGTGGAGCGTGTAACCGTTGCCCTCTTCCTGATTTGTTCGCAGAGCCTTTTAATCGACCATCTACATTCACAGGCCTGGCGGCAGTTGGTGGCAATGCCTTCGGGGGCCTCGGAAACCCTTCAGTTAGTGAGTACCTCTAAACTTTTGTACCAGCCCGCGCCTGTTCCTCTCCTCAGAGCTGCAGGTGGCTCAGGAGCTTGCTAGAGAAAAGCAAACTCTACTTTTGGGGAACAAGTTTAGGTTAGGTAACTGCCAAAGCAGGCCTGACAACAGAGTTAGGTGTCATTGTGCAAAAAAACCATTTTAAGCAGAGTATGTTATGAAGTATCAGCAGTGGGGCTGTCGCTGATGACTGTAAAAAGTGTGCTGGAATTAATCTTTCCCCCTATATTTCCATTTCCAATACCCAAGTTTTGGCTACAGCTCCCATGAATGAGAATTAAAAACAAGTGTTAAATTTCATCTGGCCTTTGGCGTCAGTGGGGTTGAATTGAGGAATAGTAGAAAAAACAGACTCAGTACCAGACTCGGATAATCCAGAGTTGGCAAGACCTCACAGCCTGTGAGCTAGGGGAGCTGTGTCCCTGCCTACTTTTAAACAGGCCACCTTGAGTCGGAAGAGGTGGAGATGTGCAATCCCTGCTCACGTTCTGGACGTCATTTATCCACTGGGTACTCAGCTGGGTTTTACGCATGCCAGGTTCAGAGTCCAGGAGGCCTACAATGTAGCTGAGCCCAGCACACAGTGAGGCCTTTATTTGAAATACAAAGTGGAAAGCCAGGCGCAGTGGCGCACCCCTGTAATCCCAGTGACTCAGGAGGCAGAGGCAGGAGGATCAACCGTTCGAGGCCAGAAGCAGCCTGCGTAACTTAGCAAGACCCTGCCTCAAGATAAAATACAAACAATGGGTGGGGCTGCAGCTCCATGGTAGAGCACTTTCAAAGCATGTGTGAGGTCCAGGGTTGAGCCCTTCAGTCCTGCAAAAAAATAAAATACAGTGGGAGACCTTATGTCTCTATTTACACCAAGGGCCTCCATGGTCTCCGGGGACACCTGGTTTAGTGTGCTGGTGCTGGAAAGAGTAGCAGTCACCAGAGGACACCGTGAACTCTGTTGAGAGTTGCTAACCTAAGTCACTCCATCGCAACACCCCTTCTGCATGCTTGGACTTCTGCATGTCCTGCATATGTGTCTTTAGGTGATCTTGATACTTGATTGGTCCCTTTCAGTTTGAACCCCCACCCCATCCCCATTTTTTCTTTTGATTTAAAAAAAAAAAGAAAAAAGAAAAAAAGCTGAGAGCTGCCTCTCCAGTGTAGGATGAGAGTTCCTCTAATGAATGTGTTAATCTCCTTTCCTTTTCCAGCTCCCAATAATATGTATTCATTTTAACTCTGAATGCTGTTAAAAGTTTTTTGGTAAGTACCTTCATTACGGCAGATTATATAATTTCTCTTAAACCTTTTTGTTCTCCACTTCACCATTTCAGCACCCAACTCAATGTTCGGCCACAAGGATGGCCCCAGTGTGCAGAGCTTTAGCAACCCTCACGAACCCTGGAACCGGCTGCACCGAACGCCTCCGTCGTTCCCGACCCCTCCGCCCTGGCTGAAGCCAGGGGAGCTGGAGCGCAGCGCGTCCGCTGCAGCTCATGACAGAGATAGAGATGTAGATAAACGAGACTCATCCGTTAGTAAAGATGACAAAGAAAGGTACGGAAAGAACCCGCTCTCGAGTCCCAATGGGGGAGCCCGCTCGGCCACAAACCGAGGGGTCCGGCCACCCACCCTGCCCGTCCCCAGCTTGGTGCTTCAGCTGCCCACGGCCCCGGCTCCCTCCCAGTCAGCGCCAGCGGCCCTCCCCGGCCCAGAGCCAGCGCCCCTTGGCACAGTGGATCCCAGCTGTCCAGCATACCTAGGGCCCAGCAGGACGCCCAGCCTAGCAGCAGAGCCACACACAGACCCCCGAAGGCCCCCGAGCGCTAGTGTGTCCCCACAGCAATCTTCCTCTCTGAGGCAGCGAGTGCGAACGCTGGGCCAGACACACACAAAGCATGAATCAATGCCATTTTTGCTTTCGAGTTCGTACAGTCCATTAAATCATTCATAGGTTTTTCCTTTCTTTCTTTTTTGTTTGCTTTTAGAAAAGTCATGTTTGCATTGCCTCATATTTTTCTCAGTTTTATTTCCAAACGCAAAGCCGGGGCTCACAGGTGACCAATAAAATTTTACTAACCTCCATTTAGAGAACCGTCAACAAGAAGTTGTGGGTTTGCCCGTGGATAATTAATTAATAATAAGCGTTGTTGCCCGTGTACTTGCTAAGCCATGTCTACAATGGTAGGAGTCTACAATGGTAAAGGAGTCTTCCTTTACAAAAGGAAATGTCTCGTAATTTTCCTGAAGAATGTTAGACTATTCTTGACAAAGTTGTCTGTCTCTTTCTCTTTTTTCTTAGGCTATTTTCGTTTTGAATGAATTGATAAGCAAGGGATGCCAAAATAAGTCTGAACAACAACAACAAAAATACTGTAATACAATTTCATTTTGGTACTTGAGATTCCAATTTGATCCAACTCTTTAATTTTTCTTTGCTGTGTGTATTCCAGGTGTGTGTCCTAGTAATTTTAAAAAATTCACCTTTAAGTATGGCAGGTTAGTAGGTATTTATCATAGGCCATCAGGGTACATGGATTGATTGCTTTCTGACCCCAAAAAAAAGACAGATTTTCCATGTAGCATGATAACAAGTCTTACAACCAATGGAAGGGCATTTACAGCATACAGCTCAGAGCTGTAAACCGCCCCGCCTCGGCTCACCCAAAGTAGATGTGCCACAGGCCCTGAGCTCTGAACTCTGAACAGGACGCTGCTCAGTAGGATGCAGGATGTGGCCAGCAAACCTTCCAGGGTTTTCTTGGTGGAGTCAGTCTTGGGTTGAAATAAGCAAACTCAATAGTTCCCCTTCTTCCGCTCTTCCCTTTAAGGTCATTCTTCTCAGCCTTTGCACTTCAGCAGGAAAACAAAATTTGTAGGGGACCCTCCCGACTCCCCACCACGGCCGCCTGGTCTTTTGATCGTTGCCATTTCTGTGCCCTCGGGATGTCCTGCTTCTTGCCCTCTCCCCTCACCGTGGCCAGGTCTGTCTGGGGGTTCCCTGGAGACCCGCCCGATGCTCCAGCTTCCCCCCCAGTTTTACCTTCTCGCCGTCCTGTGGATCTGCATTTGGTGGCCGGTCGTCGCACGCCACCGCCCCAGGGAGGCCTGGAGGTTCTTATTTCACGGTCCTCAGCCGCGGATGCTCCCTAAACCCAAGGAGCTTCTGTGTCCGCAGCCCTGCCTTGCCGGCTGCCTTGGCCTCACCCGAGTTTGGGTTTCCGATTCTGCCCAACGTGGAAATGCCCTGTGCAGCCCCAGACTCCTGGACCCAGGTCCCCCTGAGACTCCCCTTCTGTGCTGCGTCTGAGAGCTCGTTTCTTTCCGGCCTCCTTTCCTCTAAACCAGGGCCTGTGTTCTGAGTGCCAGCTTCAGGAGGCCCGCGTGTACCTTGAACTCTTCCTTCCCCTGCTGGGTGCAAAGGCAGAAGTCGAACTTGCGTTTGGGCTCTCAGGACGTTGTTCCTAACCCCAAATGCTCCAGATGCCCTGGACCCACCCCTGTCCCTCCTGACTTCTTTCCGCTCTTCCTCCTTGGCCACCCCGGAGGCTCCCCGGCCTCCCCCGCCCTCATGCCTATTGCTTCGCCCGTGGGGTCCTGGAGACCAGGCGGGCCCCAGCCACTCCTCCGTACTGCCCTGGCCTGGCCCTCCTGCCCGTCTCACGCGCGCCCTGTCTCCCTCTTCTCGCGCAGGGACAGCGTGGAGAAGCGACACTCGGGCCACCCCTCGCCAGCACCGCTCCTCCCGGTGGGCGCCCTGGGCGCGGCCCGCAGCTCCGCCGACCCGCTCCGGGGCCACCTGAGCGCAGATGCTCGCGAGAAGGACAAAGCCAAGGAGCGGGAGCCCTCAGAGCCGCGCAAGGACCCGGCGGCCGAGGAGCACAAGGCCAAGGAGGGCCACGGGCCCGAGCGGGAGCGCGACCGCGACCGCGACGCAGCGGGCGACGAGGCCAAGCAGCTGGCGCGGACCCCGGCCGGGGAGGGCACGCGCCCCGCCAGCTCGGGTCGCGCGGAGGTGAAGGTGAAGGAGGAGCGCAGGGAGGAGCCCGAGCCGCCCGAGGCGCGCGCCGAGCCGGGCGCGGGGACCGCGGGAGCCGCGGGGGCCGGGGCGCCGGGCGGGGCGCACGCGCAGCACCCGGGCCCGCTGGCGGCCGTGCCGGTGGCTGTGGGCGTGGCGGGGCTGCACCCGATGGGCGGCCTGGGCGGCCTGGAGCGGACCCGCGTGGTGCCGCCCTTCATGGGGCTCGGGCCGCTGGCGGGCGGCGAGCGCTTCCCGTACCCCGCGTTCCCCTGGGACCCGCTGCGGGAGCCGCTGCGCGACCCGTACCGCGAGCTGGACGCGCACCGCCGCGACCCGCTGGCGCGCGACTTCCTGCTGCGCGACCCGCTGCACCGGCTGGCGGCGCCGCGGCTCTACGAGGCGGAGCGCGCGTTCCGGGACCGCGAGCCGCACGACTACCACCACGCGCCGCCGCCGCCCCCGCACGCGCACGCCGCGCCGCACGCGCACGCCGCGCACGCGCTGGCCGCCGACCCGCGGCGCGAGCACGAGCGGCCCGCGCTGGACGAGCGCGAGCGGCTGCACGCGCTGCGCGACGACTTCGAGCCGCCGCGGCTGCACGCGGTGCACGGCGCGCCGCTGGACGGGCCGCTGGCGCACGCGCACCCGCACGCGCACCCGCACGCGCACGGCGGGCTGCTGGCGCCCGGCCTGCCCAGCATGCACTACCCGCGCATCAGCCCCACGGCCGGCCCGCAGAACGGGCTGCTGCCCAAGACGCCGCCCGCCGCCGCGCTCAGCGCGCCGCCGCCGCTCATCTCCACGCTGGGCGGCCGGCCCGCCTCGCCCCGCAGGACTACGCCCCTGGCGGCCGACGCGCGGGACCGGCCGCCCTCGCACGCGCTCAAGGACATCGAGGCGCGGTGAGCCGCGGGCGGGCTCCGCGCGGACCTGCAGGCCCTGCGGCCACCCGAGCCCACTCCACGGCGGGGCTTTTTCAGATCCCGCAGCCAAGGCCTCCATCCTCGACATCGCCTACTTTTTTCTTTGTTGTCGTCGTTGTTCGTTCCCTGTACAAAGCTTTTTTTTTTGAGTTGAACCAAAACAGTGAGGACGGCCGACCGCGCCCCCGTGGGACGGGAGCGGGCGGGGAGGCCCGCCCTTGCCCCGCGCACGCATGGAGCTCTTTCCTCGGAGGAGGAGGGCGTGTACATAGCTGTGTAAAAAGAGAGCGCTTCGTGAGCTGATGGTTCATATATGCAAAAGGGTAAGAAGAAAGCTTTACTGTGTACAGATGTAAATAGATAAAGATTAAGTAACGTAATACGTTAATACTTCTTAAAACGTGCTATTTGCAGACCTAATATCAGCGAGCGCGCCCGCCACGGCCGCGCTCCCATATATTGTTATAGACAGCTAAACCCTTCAACTATGCAATGAATGTTAGGGCTTTTCACAAAAGCCCGCCCAACTCATAGGAGCCTTTTCAGATCCATCTACAACATACTTAAGGTCATATTTTCCCTGAACAAGCACTTACGTGACACGACTCTGTTTTCCTTGCTTGTTTTTTTTTTTTTTTTCAAATGGAGCAACATCCTATTTTGCAAATCGGACCCCAGGCTGGAACTTTGCATCTGAAGTTGCCGCTTGTGGGCTTTTTGGGGGGATGGTATGGAGGTGCACCCCAGGAAGGTAACTGAGGATAAGAGCAGCCAGCACCGGGGAGGGTGAGGTTTTTCAGATGCCAAAATCAGGGGCAAGTGGTGGTGGTTGCCAGACGCAAGAGGTCGCCAGAATCTGGTCGCCAGGGGTCCCCCGCGCGGGAACCACCCCAGTCTCAGTGTGTCCTACTTCATGTCTGCACACACTCCGTTCTGCAATGCTATTTAATAACACCCAAACAGATCCTGAAAGAAAGCTTCGTGTTTTCTAAGATGATGGATATGTTTTCACCGTGCTGGGTCACCAATGAAGCTAAGGTGCACGTTTCCCAGCGTGACTCATTCTATCCCGGTTAGTAACGAAGTCTGGGAATAAGCGAAACAGGTCAATCTCGTGGAGCCATCCAGAATTACAGAGAGTGAGAGGTGGCAGAGAAAGTCTTTTGTGTGTGCGTGTGTTTTTGAGTTTGCATCAACCTTTAACGTCTCTTCATGATACTTTTATAATACATTAAGCCTCTTGTCTACATATTTGGAGAGAATATGACTTTACTAGCAGAGAAATACAATATATCTTGTCTACTGGACTGTAAAATACATGTATGAAATAAAATTAGTTCCATTTGGTCTTCTAGTATATTAAAGTGCTATCTGACGTTGTTATCCTGTTTTTGCAAAAAAAAAGTTAACTACAGACCATTGTTTCTAATAAGCAGAGAGATCTATTTTAGTAGTAAACTGAAGGTTTAGTTGTGAGCTTCAGATTTTGTGAACACCAGATCTTGTGCAGTGTTTTTTTTTTTTTTTTTTTTAAGACGACAACTAAAAGAAAAAAAATCCAAGGAATATGTACACTGGAACTGTGGTGGTAGCGTTCAGTATTGTAAAGAGATTGTTCTATACAGACTTTTTTGCTGTTTCTCTTGTATGTAATAAAGTCCTTTCTAGATCCTGTGTGAGCAGGAAAGGGAAGCAACTGAATCTTCAGCATGTTCTCATCGGCGGAGCCTCCTTGTGTAATGTAAACTGTGCCATGTTATTAAAAAATGTGAACCAAGCTGCCAGCTGCTTGTTTGTGTGAGGGAAGATGCCACATGTGCGTACCACAGGGCTCGTGGAAAGACACGCCTTGACCCAGCCCACCCGGGTGAGAACCTCCTCCCTAACCCAGTTTCTGACCCATCAGAGTTTCTGTAGACATTTGCACCCCACAGTCAGTTACAGATTTTTGTTTTCCTTTTGTATGTTCTGAACAAAATACTGTAAAGCTCATGGGAAGGTCCTTTGGGATTCTGTAGACGTGAGAAGCCACGCTAGCAAATGCTGTTTGTGTCTCGAGGCTACTAACAAACTCAAAAAGCAGAGCATTTTCAGTATCCGAATGGACGAGAAACCCGCTGTAGCGCCCTTGGCAACAGCTCGTTCCTTTGTGTGTGGACCTATGGACTCGGCCAGATGTTTGTTACCTTTACGACCTTTCCAGATGTTTTTTCCTGTGTCTTGTTGAATTACGCGGCATTTCCCTCCTCACTTCGCAGACTTCTCCCTGTTCTCTGAAATTTGTTCTGCTTTTTTTAAGATGTAAAAAGTTTGTTAAATTTTCTTGTATCAACCTGATGAAATTGATGTTTGGATTGGTGTTTGTATCTTCCTGGGGAAAAAACCCACTAGTAGTCAAGGTTAGCTGGATCTCGGTGGCTGCCAAACAGGCCTGAGAAACGGAAGGGAACAGAAATTGTGGGCTCTGGCACTGTTAGGAAGTGCTGGGATCCTTGCAGTTCTGGGGGGGGGGTGCTGGGGAAGTCCAGAGACACCTCACCACATTCCTGTGGGGGAACAGGTGGAGCGTACGGGCTTCACAAGCTGTGCTGGGCATGTGGCTCAGGGGCGAGCGCTTGCCTGCATGTGCCAGTCCCTGAGTTTGATTCTCCACCTCCCCCCAAATAAAAGCTAAGTGTGAGCAGAAAAGCAACAGCTTGAACAAAAGCCCTCCACGTGCAGCACCACCTTATTTATTAATACTGGCTCCCACATTGGAAGAAAAACAAGTGGATTGGAAAACCCACTAGGCAATGTCTTTTTCCAGATCCAGTGCTACTGGGACCTCACAGACAGTCTCCGTGGCATCTTGATGTGTGCTTTCTGGCAGACCTCACTGCCTTCTGTTGTACACCTATTTTGATGTCGCCATCTGCAGTGTCAGGACGTGGAAGAGTCCCTCTAAAGCCAGTCGCGGTTTTTAATTCCCTGGGCTTCCTTCATCCAAGCCCTGGCATATTTTCTCTCTAATTATATTGAGCGCTTCAGCATGGATGGGTCCCAGCACCAATTTGATTTCCTGCTAACCTATAGATGCGCTAATTATCTCCACAATCTTTCACTGACAATGATCTTGTTACCTTCTAATGGTACATGACAGGTAAAATAGCGAATATAATGATGCAGTAATTACCGCTTTGGATGGGTCTCTGCGACAGCACTTGCTGTTTATCCTGCTTCTGCCTCAATCAAGGTGGAGGAGAAGAAATAAGATGTGATTGTTGGTGTTCCATACCTGTGTAGCATAAAAAAAGGGCTGAGGCAGAAATCTGCAGCATAATTAGCCATGCAGTTGTGGAGCGCGCAAGACTTCTGTCAGTTTGCATCCATACGGAAGAGCAAATTAGTCCTCGGTGGCATTAAATCAGCTTATGTAAAGAGGATAACGCGGGCTGCTTCAGACATTGTTTTTAACATTCTCCTTTTCTTCCTGGGTAGGCAATTTCTGGAAAGGTTCCTTAGATAGAATAGGATTCTTGACCAGGCAGAAAATTCTATCATGAACAGCTGCCAATCCCACAGCCCCTAATTGCTGGTCTTCCTTGGGTCCCTGTCAGGTGCAAAGTCAAGGAGGTAGTATTTTGGGTCTGAGATGCTAGAAGCTTCTGTTAAGGAGCAAGGTGGGAAAGAGGGCTTCAGTCAGCAGTTACAGTCTGGATCTACCTGTAGTGCCCTCAGCCACAAACTGAGCCCTTGTGGGTTTGCTTGTTTGCTTGTGGTGCTGAACCCAGGGCCCCACACATAATTTTTGCAAGTGCTGTACCACTGAGCTGAACCCCAACCCCGTTTTTATTTTTTACCTTGAGACAGGGTCTCACTAAGTTACACAGGCTGCTTCTAGCCTCGAACCTGCGTTCCTCCATCCTCTGCCTCCCTAGTAGCTGGGATTATAGGGGAATGTGACCGCGCCCAGCTAGAACTCAGTTTCTCAATGTATCAAATGAGAATCTGAGCACAATAGGCCACGAAACATGAAGGTTGTGATCCTGACGTGTGTCAGCATGGCATGGACAGACGTGCAGTCCCTGAGTAGAGAAAATGGGGGAGATGTATATTAGGGATGTAGACAGATAGATACACACACACACGCGCACATGTGTATGTATATATGCGTATGTATATATACACATATATCTCATATATATTTAACTTCGTGTGTGTGAGTGTACATGTATTTTTTCTTTCTTTCTTTCCCTAAACAAACCATCACAATTACAGTGTTCTGGAGATTGTCACTAAAGACTTGCTGAAATTCTGGCAGGACCGAAGGGAGTGAATAAGTGATTCTAGGGTTTCTGTCTCGGGTGACTGAGGGAGGAATTGTGTCAGGGTCTGAATAGGGCACTGTTAGGCCAGGTCAGGGTGACCTGTATTGGGAGGTAAATGGACTAAGAAAAGCGGACACAGACTGGCGCATGCGCACAGTGCTGCTAGGATGAGCAATGGTCTTGACAATTACTATTATTTAAAAGCTTTAAAAAGCCCTCCACCAACACCATATGCAGAGAGGACCCAACACAGGAAACAAAAAGGACAGGCCACGGGGGGGGGGGGGGGGGGGGGGGGGGGGGGGGGATGGGGCATGCGGAGGGCAACAGCCGTGGGCCATGACGCCATGGAGGGAACCGAGGGGAATGCCCAGGGGTAGGGCGCGTCACGCCTGCCTCAGGCTCCTCTAAGAGTGTTGGTTTCTCTATGGGCCCAGGCGTCCATCATCCTTACAGAGGGGCTCAGCCAGGACTCAGGCACCGCCCACCGTCACAGTCAGAGGCTTAACCTGCCCTTGGACCCCAAATGTTTCTCAACCCCCTGAAGTGCATGTGGAGATCAGTGTGCCCTGGGAGGACGGGGCCAGAGCCCTTCCAAGCCCGAGTCCTTGTTCTAGGCAGGTGTGGGACCCAGGGCAGCTCCCTTGTCTTGGTTCTTTTTTTTGCGGGGGGGGGGGGGGCATCCAGGGTTTAAACCCAGGGACTCGTGCCTGCATGCTTTGCAAGTGCTGGGCCACTGAGCTGCACCCTCAGCCCGTTTTGTTTGTTTGTTTTTTCTACTTGTTTTAAGACAGGGTTTCACTAAATTACACAGACTGCCTCTGGTCTTGAACTTGCGATCCTCCTGCCTCCACCTCCCCAGCCGCTGGGATTACAGGCATGCGCCACCACACCCGGCTCTTGTCTTGGTTCTTATCAGGTGGTTAAGCTGTATGGGATTTAAAGGCTTCTTTAAGCTCTGGATTTTGTGTCTCTACAGAGCCTCAGGTTACTTTTTTTTTTTTTTCTTAGTACTGGGGGTTGGACCCAGGGCCTCGCGCCTGCATGCTCTGCAAGTGCTGGACCACTGAGCTATGCCCCCAGCCCTTTTTTTTAACATTCTGAGATAGGGTCTCGCTAAGTGACGCAGACTGCCTCTGGTCTCGAACTTGCGATCCTCCTGCCTCCTGCCTCCGCCCCCAGAGCCACTGGGATGACAGGCATGCGCCACCATGCCTGGGAGCCTCAGGTGACTTCTTACAGCTTGCTTACCTTCTCCCGCGCTGCATTCCAGCAAGGCATCTTCAGTTGCGATCCCCTGCGCCTGTGAGCAGTTTCCATCCCAGCGCACCTGCAGGTACCTCCTTTTCCAAGGCCCTAGGCAGGAATCCAAGCCACCTTACAGGCATCTCCCTGAATCCCCCCACAGGGGAGTCCTCTTGGGGGCCGGCTCCCCGCCACACGCACTCAGCCTTTCCTGTTACTGGGTTTTCTGGGGCCACATCTTCGAGCTGGGTCAGCAGCTCCCTAGGGCAGGGGTGCGCATGGCGTGCGGGGTGCGTCAGGGGAGGGGCCGCCACTGCACTGGGCTGGTGAGCTAGTGGCCCAGGGCGTCTGGGCCGTAAACCATGTGCAATTCAGCACCACAGACACGGCCTGGAGCGAGTTTGCAAGTTTGATGAAACAGTGCCCTCCTGCAGTGAACTCCGAGTTTTTTGTCTTGGTTGGGTTTCTTTGTGGTGCTGGGGATTGAACCCAGGGCCTCACACATGCTAGGCCACATTCCCGGCCGAGGTGCATTTCCAGCTCTCGTTTTTGATCTGAGACAGTCTCACTGTGTAGCCCAGGCTGGCCTCAAAAGCTCAATCCTCGTGCCTCAGCCACCCAGAGTGCTGGGATTATAAGCGTATCCAGTGACACCCTGCTGTTTCGTCCCTTTCTAATTTTTTTCATTTATTTGTCATTTTACTTTATTTTTTGTTTGGTTGGTTGTTTTGTTGTCATTGTTTTGTTTTTTTGAGACAGGGTCTCACTGGGTAGCCCAAGCTGGCCTGGAACTCTCTACATAAACCACGTTGGCCTTGAATTCATGTCGATCTTTCTGCCTGGGCCTCCAGGATACTGGGATTACACGTATGTGTCACCATGCCAGGCAGGGTTTTTTTTTTTTTTTTTTAATGCTAATTTGCAACCCACAACTTCATCTTGTAACCTCCAGGAATCATAGATCTCAATCCCTCGTACGGAAAATATTTGTTGTTGTTGTTAGGTCTTGATCAGTTGAATCTAACTCATAGCAAATTGACGTACAACAGAATGAAACAGTCTCCGACACTATGCCACGCCCAGCACTATGGCAGCGCTTCTCTGCTATTCGTAAGGTTTTCAGTGGTGGATTGCTTCGGGGCGGTTTTGCCAGGTCCTTCTCCCTTGGAAAATATATCATGGAGATCCTCCAGGTCTAAGGGAGATAAGACACGGGCTGAGGACCAAAGCTGTTTCTAATTCTGATAACCAATCAAACTTCAGAACCACATACGAAGGTCAAAGGAAAGCTCCCAGCAAAGGCTGCAAAAGAGAACCCTCAGGCCGCAGAAAGTGGTTGTGGAAGGGAGGCCGCGTCCTCCTTGACTTCGCAGCCCGGCAGCCTGATCCGTGGTCCTGCTATACCGGAAATGCCTCACGACCTTGTCTGAGTCGGAATAGCGTTTCCTCTTCCGGGTCTACAGTGATTCCTTTCCGGGGTGTGGTCGCGAATCCCTCATCACCAGCAGCGTGAGAAGAGCAGAGGCTGACAGCAGCCGGCGCTAACTGCAGGTGCTCTGCGCTGGATCATCTCCCTCAGTGCTCTCAATGACATCGCAAGGCGGGGACAGATGTCACCCTAACTGGACAGGTGAGAAAAAGAGGCACAGAGCGCTCCAGTGCATAACCCGAGCCCAAGACACACAAACCCGACCATTCTCCCCAGCACCTGCACCATTTCCCTGGCCCCCTGCGTCCACGGAGAAAAGGCCCCCGTGCGCCACGTAAAAAGCCACTGCAAACCGGGCGCGGTGGCGCACGCCTGTCATCCCAGCAACTCGGGAGGCGAAGGCAGGAGGATCGGAGGTTTGAGGCCAGAGGCAGTCTGTGTAACTAGTGAGACCCTAGGGTCTCAGGGTTGAAAAGTGCTTTGAAAGTGGTCTGAGGATGCTGCTCTGTGGTAGAATACTTGCATGTGCGAGGCCCTGGATTCAACCCCCCAGTACCAAAAAAACAGCAGCAACGTAAAAGCAATTTCAGGGCGCTTTATTCACTTCATACCGACTTGGAGTTGCCCCTGTATTTATTCTAGGAGCTGCTTGGAATGAATGAATGAATGAATGAAACGGGGTTGTGTATGGCCCAATGGCAAGATTACGCTGTGAACCAAAGATTATGGTACAGTCAAGCCTCTACAGTAAAGGTTTATTTAAAGAAAAAAAAGGTGTGTGTGGCCTAGGTTTTGTTTGGCTCAGAGGTTTTTAGAAATTGGGAATTTTATGTACGCAACCCAGAAGACGTGACCCCACTGCCCATGCTTCTGAAAGGCCACGTGCTGTAAGCTGCTGCACCCCCACCCCAAGGAAGGGCCCAGGGGCCTCCATGCCCTCCATGCCCCAGGGGGTTATCCATGAGCAGGCGAGCTGGCAATGGTGGGCGTTGCAATGGTTAATACGAAAGCTCTCCAAGTTGGGCGCCATGGTGCCCGCTGTCATGTCAGCACTGGGGAGGCAGAGGCAGGAGGATCGTGAATTCACATGGCAATACCGTCCCAAACAACAAAATAAACAAATAAATAATAAAAATAATGAAAGAGGCAAGGTGCAGTGGAAAAACCTGCAATTCCACAGCGAGGGAGGCGAAGGCAGGAGGATCATGAGTTCGAGGCCAGCCTGGGCTATGAAACTGCTGTTCAAGGGACAAACAGAGGCCAAGAGAAGAACAAGAAAGCGCAAGTGCTGTTGGTCCTGCTGCCACGGGCTCCTCCCTCCCTCGCAGGTTCAGCCAACTGTAGATGAAGGACGCATAGAAAAAACGTCTGTACTGAACATACACAGAGCTTTTTCTTCTCAGCTGGATTGGTGGCGCACGCCTGTGAGCCCAGCGACTCAGGATCCAGAGGCAGGGGGATCGCAAGTTTGAGACCACAGGCAGCTGGCACCATCTAGAGAGACCCTGTCTCAAAATAGAAAGTGAAAAAAGGGGCTGGGGTGCAGCTCAGTGGTGGAGCGCTTGCAAAGCATGTGGGAGGCCCTGGTTCAATGTCCAAGTACCAAACCAAAAAAACAAAACAAAACAAAAAACCCTTTTTTCCCCTCTCATTATTCTGTAAACAATACAGTATGACATCTATTTACATGACATTTACATCCCTTTAGGAATTACTGGTAATGTTGTTGTTGTTGTTAGGTGTCGTCGAGTCGGTATCCGACTCATAGTGACCCTCTGTACAACAGGGGAAACACTATTATCAGTGCTTCTCTGCCGTTCATAGGGTTTTCAATGGCAGGTTGATTTTTGGGAGGGGGTTGCCAGGTCCTTCTCCCAGCCTACAGCTTCTGGTGTTCCCAGGCGGTCTCCCATCCAGGTACTAACCAGGCCTGACCCTGCTTAGCTTCCGAGATCTGACGGGATCGGATGCCACAGGGCTACAGCTGCAGGCTACAGGTAATATAGAGATCGTTTACATGGGGTCAGGTACACAGGGTCTGTGGAAACACTTCATCATGTGATGTGGAAGACTTGAGCATCTTTGGATTTTGCTGTCCTGGGAGGGTGCTGGAATGGATGAAGGGATTAAAAGAACAAAGGGAGAGAATGCTGACAGATGAATTTGAAAGGACTCAGGGAGTCATTGAATTTCAGTTTCACCAGCCAGGACTTTAAAAGTCATCCTGGGAGCAATTGTTGATTTTAGGTGTCGTGGAGTCGGATCTGACATAGTGACCCTGTGAACAACAGAACAAAATACTACCCGACACTGTGCCATGCATATGATCTTTTAATGTTTGAGTCCAGTGTTGCAGTCACTGTTTCTTATTTTCAGTCGTGCCACATCAGTAAAAGGAGGTCCTGGGAGCTTTTCTCCATTCCTGTCATTCAGATCGACTCAACTTTGAGGAGGCAACTCTTCCCCAGTCATTTCTTGAATGCCTTCCAGCATGGGGGACTCATTTTCCAGCACTGTATCTGACAGCGCTTCTCTGCTATTCATAGGGTTTTCAATGGCAGATTGTTTCAGGAGTGGGCTGCCGGGTACTTCTCCCTAGTCTGTCTTAGTCTGGAAGCTCAGCTGAAACCTGCCCACCATAGATGGCTCTGCTGGTATCCGAGACACCAGTGGCATAGCTTTCAGCATCACAGCAACACGCAAGCCCCCCAGCACGACAAGCTGACAGACATGGGGGTGAGCAAGTGAGAAGGACCCACATCCCTGTAGGTGCAGTTCTGGGGAGGGTGGCCTGGAGCCAATGGTGGGCCCCATGCTGAGGTCCCTGGTGGTCTCTGGCCGTGTGAATTCCATTCCCTTCTGTTTCACATTATTTTCAGCCTCCACCCACTTTGACCCCCGGGGACTTGACCCAGAGCAATGTCCAGACCCAGTGGCACCCACTCCCCTCTCAGAGGGTTGGAGGAGTGTCGTGTCCAGACTTAATGACCCCTCCCTCCTGCCACGTGACCCTCTCTTTAGGCCCCTGTCATCAAAGGGTTCTCCCAGCCTCCCTCCTCCACGTGCAGGGGCCAAGAGGCGGCCCCAAGCCCTGGACCCTCAACACTCCCCTCCTCCGGTCCTCAGCACCAGCTCCTCGGGCCTTCGCATCCTGTGGTGCTGTCTCCCGCCCTCCTCCTGTCCTGGGCCCTTGTGACTTCTCTCGTCTGTGGACTTCCCTTTGCTGGCTTGGAATCCCCTGGACCTAGGGAAAGCTTCCTGACGGTGATCTAGACCAGGATTCTTTTATATATCTGTGTGTGTGTGTGTGTGTGTGTGTGTGTGTGTGTGTGTGTGTGTATGTATATATGTGTGTGTGTATATATATACACACATATACATATACCATATATATATATATATATATATATATATGGTTTCATCTATAAAACCCTTAAAGCAGAACAAAAGCCAAAAACAGATAAACGGGATTATATCAAAATAAAAAGCTTCTGCACAGCAAATAAAGTTGACAGCATGATGAAGTAACTTATAAAATGGGAGAAAACATTTGCAAATCCGTATGTAGATAAAGGGTTAAAACCCCAAATATATAAAGAGCTCAAACAACTCAATGACAACAACAAAAACAACTAAATGCACAAAAGACTCAAATAGATGTTTCTCAAAAGAAGACACATACATGGCCAAGGGGTATATGGAAAAAGTTCCACATCACTCATCACAGAAGTGGGAATGAAAACCACAAGGAAGCCGGGCTCCATGGCCAATCCCAGCTTCTCCAGAGACTTAGGCCGGAGGACCATGGGTTCAAGGCCAGAGGCAGCCTGCCCAATGCAGTGAGACCCTGTCTCAAAATAAAACGTAAGAGATGGGCTCGGGACAGCACAGCACCGCGACGCTTGCGAAAGTGTGTGTGAGGCCTGGGGTTCAACTCCAACCTATGGGAAAATCCCCAAGGAGCTCTCACTTCTCATCTGTTAGGATGGCCGTTATCCAGGAGATGAGAGATCATTGCCGGTGGCCAAGCACAGCGGTGAACGCCTATCATCCCAGCGGCTTAGAGATGAAGGCGGGAAGACTGTGAGTTCGAGGCCAAAGACAGCCTCGATTTAGCAAGACCTTGTCTCAAAAATTAAAAAATAAAAAAGGGGGTGGGGTGAAGCTCAGTGATGGAGCGCCCTAGGTTCAATCCCTCAGGACCACAAAAAAATAAAAATAAAAATAAAAAATTGTTGGTGAAGGTGTAGAGAAAAGAGAAGATTTCCACATTTTTTTTTTTAGGCCTTTCACACTGTTGATGAAGATGTCAACTAGTACAGCTAGTATGGAAAACAGTATGCAAATTCCCTAAAAACTTACCGATAGAATTACCAGGTGACTTAAGAATGTCATGGGATATATCCAAAGGTAATGAAGTCAGTATTTCTGAGGAGACACCTGCATGCCCATGTTCATCGCACTGGTCATAAGATAGGCCATTAGCTTAAGTGACCATCAAGAGATGAAGGAATAAAGAAAATGTGTATTCCACACACAGTGGAATATTATTCAGCAGAGAAAAAAGAAAATTTCTGTCATTTGTGACATGAATGGTCCTGGAGAATATTGAGCTAAGTGAACGAAGCCAGGCACAGAAGGAAAACTACTGTTTGATCTCACTTGTATGTGGAAGCTAAAATAGTTGAACTCAGAGAAGCAGAATAGGATGGTGGTTGCCCATGGCTGGTGGAGATAGAGTAGTGGTGGGTAAATGGGGAGATGTTGGCCCAAGGATAATAAAATAGGAGGAGGAAGAGAGAGGGGAGGAGGAGGCAGAAAGCCAGCTATTGCCAAATGCCAGAGTAGAAGTAGTGGGTGGCATTGCAACCCGCAGTGGAGACCATTTCAGAGAGGTGGGAGGGTGTGGTGGGAACACTTTGAAAGAAGTTATTGTCCTTAGGTGCCATGGAGTCAGATCCCACTCATAGCGACCCTAAGGACAGCAGAACAAAGCACTACCCAGCACAGTGCTATGCATATGATCTTTTGATGTTTGAGCCCATTGTTGCAGCCACTGTGTTTCTTTTCATTTTGAGTCATGGCAGAAGTTAAACCTGTGATTATGTATCAAGTCTTTCCTCTTCAGAGAGCATTCGTACAACAGATTCTTGCATAGTGCGGAACTGTCTCCCGGCCCTGAGTTTCCACTTACGCGCTATTCTTGCTATTCTAGTTCTTGGTTCTTGATGAACATGTGAGCGAGCACAAGAGTCACAACATTTGCATGGCACAGCGGCAGAGCATTTCACAATAGGCGGCGATTATTATTTTTAAATTTTTATATACATAAGGCTTGATGCGGCAAGGGGCAAGTATCATACTGATTCTTTACACTAATAACAAACACCAGCATTGCTAATAAATATATTTTTTACAACTATTGTAGAGTAATATTTAAAAGTTCACAATAGCATTGAGTATGTTATTTAACTAATTTTATGTAAAAATTATAGTTTGTTTGCTTTGTTTTGTTTTTGAGACAGTCTCACAGTGTAGCCCAGGCTGACCTTGAATTCACATCTTCTTGCCTTGGCCTCCCAAAGGCTAGGGTGATAGTTGTGCACCGCTACACCCAGTTTACAATTTCTGTTCTGTTCTGTTCTGTTCTGTTTTGTTTTGAGACAAGGTCTCACCATGAACTCAGGCTAGCCTGGAACTCACTGTGCAACCTCGGCTGGCCTCAAACTTGCAATCCTCCTGCCTCTGCCTCCTACGTGCTGGGATTAAAGGATCATTTATGTTTTGACTCCTAATTTTAAAAGATAGCTTTGGATATTTCAAAGAACTTAAAAAACATGTGAAGGCATTTAGTTTTTAAATTAAAATTATTCTAAGTGTACAAAAGACAATGGAAAGGTAGTCGATTTTTGCACACTTGAAATAAAATTGCAGTTTACCTTTTTTTTTTTTAATTGCTGGGGAATCAAATCCATGCATTTTACATTCTAGTCCTTTATATCAAGGATCAGCAAACTTTTTCTGGAAGGGGTGAGTGCCACAGACCAGGTGCAGCCTAAGATCCAGGGGTTCCCGAAGGCAGATGAAGAGTCGGTGATGGGTAACAGACACAGCAGCTCAGAGGCAGTGTGGATCTGTTCCAATGTATTTCCCAGATAGCCCAGCCTTTTATACAGAACTATAACTCACTAGATCTTATGAAAGGTCAGAAAGAAGACAAGGAAATTGGTAGCACTGATGGATTACATCAAGGTTTTGTCAACAATCACTTGATTAAATTATCCCATGAGTGTTAGGTGGTGATCAAAGTAGGAGATGAACTCAGAGACAAATTGTGTTTACTTCAAAGAGATGAACCAAGAGGAACTGAGCACGTAAACATCCTGTGTCTAATTCAATAAACTATTCTTCACTTTATGCAGGAATTAGGGGTGGTTAACTGTTACCTGTGTGCCACCCCACTGAGTCCATTTGTTATGACAAATGGGTGCTTTATCTTATCAGAATGATTTGTTTACTGTAGAGCTGTCGGTACAAAGGCTTTTGTTTGTATTTACTCAAGGAGTTTATGCTGTTGGAAGTCATTCAAGAATTTCCCTAAGTGAGCCTTCTAGGGAGGTTTGTCAACTCCCAATCTGAATCAGCACTGCTCATAGAGCCAGAAGGTTGTATATTTACATAAGAAAAGATGAGGCTCCAAGTCCCTTTCCAGAAAGAGACCTTCTTTTTGGAGGTACTTTTCCCCTTTCAGTAGACTTTCCCTCCGAGGCTAGGAGGTGCTCTTCCCCTTTCGGTAGACTTTCCCTCCGATGCCTTTTTAAAGGTATTCTTCCTCATGTGGGGACTCTGTTTACCCATCATGAGTGGACCTGGGCATGGTAGGTGAGAAATTTTATACTTTGCAGGCCTTATAGTCTTTATTCTGGCTGCTTAGCTAAGCTATGATATGAAGGTAGCCACAGACAATATGTGAATATATTCACTATGTTGGTAACAGTAAAACTTTACAAAAACTGTCAGCACACCAGCTTCGGCCTGTGCACCACAGTTTCTCTGTGGTTTTAATCTGTATCTCCCTATATGGCTCACGGTATTGAACATCTTATGTGCTTACCTAATATGTGTATTCCATTCAGTAAAATATCTGTTCATGTCTTTTGCCCATTTTCTACTTGGGTTCTTCTTTTACTCTGGAAATTTTCATGGTTCATTCTAGATTCTAATCCTTTGTTAGGTATATAATTTGCAAATATTTCTTCCCAGTCTGTAGCTCGTCTCAATAATGAAAAGGGGCTTAGGGGTGCAGCTCAATAGTACAGTACTTGGTTTAGCATGCACGAGGCTCTGGATTCAAATATCCAGTAACACACACACACACACACACACCCCACAGCATTTTCCAAGTTATTATCAATGCCCATTTGTCAAAGGAAGCCAGGTAGGAAGTGCATAGTGTGAGGCCCTTTCATTGTTTGGCTTTCTTTATAGGATTACCTTAAACACAAAATATACCAACCCTAAAGAGACATTGCCTGCAGCCATACCACGGTGGCATCCAATCCCATCAGATCTCAAAAGCTAAGCAGGGTCAGGCCTGGTTAGTCCTTGGATGGGAGACCACCTGGGAACACCAGGTGCTGTACGCTTGGGAGAAGGACCCGGCAACCCACTCCCAAAAATCAATCCACCATTGAAAATCCTATGAACAGCAGAGAAGCACTGACAATAGTGTTTCACCTGTTGTACATAATGTTGCTGTGAGTTGGACACTGACTCAACAGCACCTAACAACAACAACAACAACAACAACAACAACGAGTCAGTAGTGTATTGGGGAAGGCCACCCAGTGGGTTCACAGGCCAGGGGACCCACTGTAAGCTGCACCTTAGCCAAGATGCCATCGGTCCTCTGATCACTAAATATCCCAGCTCTGGTCAGGGCATGGGCATGTTCCAGGACCCTGGCCATTACCGTCCACTTAGACCCAGTACCCAGCAGTCCTTTAAATGTTGGCAGATTCTCTCCACTCCAGGGCACGGCCACCCAGGTAAATGACTGAAGGTCCCTTCAGGGGACAGAGTGAGACGTCATCAACGCATGGACTTACTGATGGCACAGGCCCTTCCGACTAGGAATGTGGCCTCCTCTGTGGCCAGTGGGTTCCAGATCTGAAAACTGACTGAGACCTGGAACTTGGCCAGGGATCATGTTTATTTGTTTGTTTTGTTTTTTAATAGTGTGACCTGTCCCCAGTCTCCTGGTCACCTCTCCTTGCTTTCTTCTTCTGCTCCACGCTGGGGCAAACCCTTGCCAGCATGGCTGCCTATTGGTTTTTCCCTGTGGTTGCGGATTCAGTTGGCCATCTTGATGCTCAGGATCTCTGCGCGCCCCGGCTCCTTTGCTGCCCCTCATGGTAGCTGTGTCCCACTTTCTGGCCGTGAGTCACCACCACGTGGCTGCAATCGTCTCGGGGTCTTTCAACCCCCTTGCTATTAGTGGACTTAGTTCTGCAGTGGACTTTTATTTCAGCTCTGGTGTCTCCTCTCTAGGAGAGCTATTGCTTAGACTTTTAGTCATCATGATTCCCATCCCGCCAGCTTCCTTGTGGCCTTGGACAATTCCGGACCCTCTGGGCCTCCACGCAGATCTTAGTAATTTTGGGGAATCTTCTGATGGTACATAGTGTACTCACTGATACTTCTTCTTTTCCTGTATTCTTAACTCTCTTCTTCCGCCATCTGTGGCAGCCACTATGGCTCTTTTCTCTTCTCTTTCTTTTCTTTCTTTTTGTTTTGTTTTTTTGTTTTTGTTTTTGTTTTTTTGCTTTTGTTGTTGCTTTTGTTTTTGAGACAGGGTCTTGCTATGTACCCAGTCTGGCCTTGAACTCGAAATCCTCCTGCCTCAGCCTCCTGGGTGCTCGGATTACAGATATGCACCTCCACACCCACCTCCATTCTCCATTTCAGCTTTACTTAGATTGGGCCATTGCTTTACCACGGCTTCAAGGGCCATCTTAGCAGGAAGTTTGCACCGTCCCTGGGGGCCTTCCTGGGGTGTCCCATCCTGCCTCTCAGGACAGTGCCCCTGGCTCCCTAAATTCTCTTTCCTGCAATTTTGTGTCCCGGCTCCCATGATCAATCACCTTTAGCTCCACCTCCAGGCACCTGCCTGTGGCTCCCGCCGGTCCATACCGCCTGCGTCTTTAGCATCTTTGGTGCTATGGACCCTTTCTACCCTGGTTGGGGTCAGTATGTCCTGTTCTGGGTGGTGCCACAACTCGCTGGGGGTCCAGTTCACAAGAGGGGCTGTGGAGGCCATCTTAGGAGGAGAATACGTGTCTTGTGGGAGACGGAGCTTTGAATTAATTCTGAACAGTTCTCAGGGAGGAGGGCTGGGCTCCCTTGTAGACCGGGGTCAGTAGAATCCGCTAGGCCTAAAGAGTTGAGGGGGCTGGGACTTAGCTCAGTTGGTAGAGCGCTGCTCTGCAGTCTCTGAGGTCCCGAGTTCAATTCCCAGCACCACAAAAATGGGAGAAGGACATGGCAACCCACTCCCAAGGCAATTCCGAAACAGCCATTGAAAACCCTATGAGGGTCGCTGTGAATTGGACACAACTCGACGGCACCTAACAACAACTAAGAGCTGAGAGCACCTTCTGTGGCAAGGCCTCCTTTTGCCCCTGGGCACAGGCATTGTAGAGCTGGAGTGTTCAGCCTCCTCTAGGACCCCTACCATGCATGCCATTGAGTCCTGAGCCTAGGCCTCCGCTTTTGGTGCACTCTTGAGAACCCCCTCTCCAGCCACCTGGGGTGCACTGCAGCTCTCACGTGTGCCTTTTAATTGTCCACTAGTCACCCACGGCTTCCTGCTATCTGCTCCTAGGATACTAATGACATTTGGCAGTAATTAATTGATTTCTCTTCTCTTCCATTAATAAGGACTGAACACTCTGAGCAAAATTAAAAGAAAGCAAAAAGGGGAAGGAAAAAGAAGCAACTTAAACTCTAGACACTGGAGAGCGAAGAAGGGAAATTCTTGAGAGGAGTCAAAACTTCGAACAAAGGAGCTAGGCGTGGTGGCGCATTCCTGTAATCCCAGAGACTTTGGAGGTGGAGGCAGGAGGACTGCAGGTTTGAGGCCAGAGGCACTGTGAGTAATTTAACAAGACTCTGCCTTAAAAAATAAAAAGGTGAAGGCAGCTGCAGTGGCGCACGCTTGTGATCCCAGTGACTCAGGAGGCAGAGGCAGGAGGATCACGAGTTCGAGGCCAGAGGCAGCCTATGTGATTTAGGGACAGCTTGTCTCAAAATAAAAAAGGGGTGGAGGGCCTGGGGGAGCATCTCTTGTTTGAAGACTTACAAAAGCATGCATGAGGCCTAGCACTCAACCCTCCATGACCACACACTCATAAATTAAATAAATGAATAAATAAATAAATAAGGAAGGAAACTCAGAACAATGGTTGAGTGGATTTCCTGTTTTATGATTTTTGGTCAGAGAGAAGCTGTGGTTTAAAAAAATATATAGAAGAGCACAGTGTTAGCAGAGTGTGGTGGCACACACCTGTCATCCCAGCAGTGAGGTGGCTGAGGCAGGAAGATGGAGAATTCAATACAAGATAAAAGAAGGAAGGAAGAGGAGAGAGGAGAAGGAAAGATGGGGAGAAAGGGGGGGGGGGAGAAGAAAGAAAGAAAAGAGAAAGAAAGAAAAAAGGAAAGAAGAGAATGAGAGAAAGAAAGAAAATAAATCACAGTCTTTCTGGAGATGAATGCCAGTAGTAGAGCCCTTACTTAGCATATTTAAGGCAGAGTCTTGTTAAATTACCTACAATCAATCCTCAGCACTGAGAAAAGAAATAAAAAGAAGAGAAGAAAGAAAAGAAAAGAGGAAAGAAAAAGAGAAAGGAAGAAAGAGGGAGGGAGAGAGAGAGAAAAGAGACAACTATAGTTTTCTATTCTTATGCATCAAGGGGAGGGCTCTTAGGACTCAAAAAGAAGAGGCTTGAAAGTACACAGGAAAGGAAGCAGTGTCATCAGGAAGCCACTGTGCTTGAGGGGACAAAGAGGAAATTTGACAGGTAAAGGTGTCTTGGAGACCTCATAGTGAAGGAAAAAATGAACTTTGTTTTTCCTTCAAGCCAAAGTCTCACTAATGTATCCAAGCCTGGCCTAGAACTCACTATGTAACCCCTACTGGCCTTGAACCTGTGATCTTCCTGCCTCAGCCTCCTGAGATTACAGGCAAGTGCCACCATGCCTGGCTTCTCTTTTTCTTTGCAGTGGTAGGGATAGAACCCAAAGCCTATGCATGCTAGGCAAGCACTCTACCACGGAGCTATATCCCCAGTCCCAAAAAAGTGAAATTAAAAGACTCATGCAGAAACAAAATCAGAGATCCTTCAAACTGTTCTCCTCCTTACAAAAATTAAAAGTACTATTAAATTGGAAAACATCACTCTATTGCATTAGTCAGCTTTCTGTTACTGTAACAAAATACCTGAGGAAGTCAACTTAATAAGAATGAAGGTTGATTTTGGCTAAGAGTTTTGGAGGTTACAGTCCACGGCCCCTGGAACTCCTTGCCCTTGAGTCTGTGCTGAGACAGCACATCGTGGTGGGAACACATGGCAGAAGAAGCTGCTCACCTCTTGGAGGCTGGGAAGCAGAAAGGAGTCATGCATCGCCTAGTCCTTTTCAAGCTTCACGGCCTAAAACCTACCACTAGGCACCATCTCTTAAAGGCTCACTACCTTTTACGCAGCAAGCTGGGGAGCAACCCTTTAATACACGGGTGTTTGGAAGACATTCCAGATCCAAACCTTAGTAGTGAAGACAGCATTTTTAAACCAAGGAACACAGCAAGCCATTCCACACCTTCATCCCTGTGTGCACACAGTTGTCACTGCATTAAATTACAAATAAAACAGCTGGTGACATCCAGGCAGATGACTAGAGGTAAACCAAACCAAGAATTAAAACATTTTAGCCAATGAAACTTTTTCCTGAAAAAACAGTCTAGAAGAAGCATCACTCCCATCTAGATAAAATGTCTTTTAAAAACCATTAATAGATGAAAAACCTCAAATCAGAAATTTCAAATCTCTGAGCAAAAGTGTAAAAACAACAATGACAAAACAAAACAAAACAAACAAACAAACAAAAAAACCCAGGGAGGTGTAAAATGAGAATTGATTCAGTGCAGGAAAAATTGGAGAAAAAGAAAAATATCTTTAAATGAAGACTAATGTACAGAGAGTCGTTATGAGTTGGATACCAACTTGACGGCACCTAACAACAACAAATGACAAAGTGCTAAAGAGAGAATAGATTTGACTGAAAATATATTGAGACCATTGACCTTGTACTTCAGTGAATTTGTAACAGCTCCAACATCTAGGCATGATAAATTATTAACCCAGTCCCTAGCTACTCTGTCCTGTCCTAGACAAGAAACAAATGAAATAGAGACTAAACAGGTAATAGAAGAGAGTAAAAACCTAAGAGAGCTTTTAGAAAGATAAACAACATTGACAAAACTTGCCTGATCTGTCCAGGAAGAAAACTCGGAGGACTCAAATGAATTTATAAATGAATGAACAGACATTACAACAGATGCCACAGAAATACAAAGGATCATAAGATGCTACTATCAACAATAAGATTGTGTGCCTGGCACAGAATTGGGGAGTGTTTTGTTCTGCTGTACATAGGGTTGCTGTGAGTTGGGCTCTACTTGAAGGCACCTAACAAGAACAACACCAACAATAAGAGGCTAAACAACTGCATAACTTAGGAGTGGATAAATTCCTAAAACTTACAACTCTCTTTCTGTCCTTCCGTCTGTTTTTCTTTCTTTTCTTTCTTTCTCTCTCCGTTTCTTTATTTCCTTTCTCATTCTTTTTTCTTTATCTCTTTCTTCTCCCTTTTCCCCTTCCTTCCTTCCTTCCTTCCTTCCTCCCCCTCTTCTGTTTTTTGTTTTTCTTCAGTACTGAAGGGCTGAACCCAGGGCTGAGCCCATCCTTTGCAGGACCCCTGCCCCCGGGATGCCTCCCCAGCCCATTTTTTAAAACCTTGAGACAGGATCTTGGTAATTTGCGCAGGTGGCCTCTGCCCTTGAACTCTCGATCCTCCCGCCTCTGCCTCCCGAGTGCTGCTGGGATGGCAGGCGTGGCCACCGCGCCAGGCTCCTCCCCCACCTGGAGATGAGATCTCGCGAGGTTGAGGCAGAGTCTCTCGAGGCCCAGGCTGGCCCAGAACTCGCGGTCCTCCTGCCTCAGCCTCTCCAGTGCCGGGATCCCAGGCGGGCGCGGGCTGGGGTAACGGGATCCCCACCTGCGGTTCGCCCGCGGTGTCCCTGTCCCCCTGCTCCACGCAGGACTCAGGGAGGAAAAAGCCCAGCCCGCAACGGCTCCGGCCAAGCTGCCCGCGAGGCGCCCGGAGCCTGTCGTGACGCGGCCTGGCCACCAGAGGGCGCGCGAGCACGGACTCTGAGCTGGGCCGCCGGCGCGCGCCACCGCGGGTCCCCAGGGGCGCGCGGGAACCCTCGGGGCGGAGCGGGGCGACGCTGGGGACACGGACGGCCGCTCCGGAGGGGCGCTCGCCAGCCTGGCTCTCCAGAAGCCGGCTGACTTGGCGTGGATGCCGCGCTCGCCCCCGTCCTCCTGGTGGCCTCCCCGCCTCCTGTCCCCTCCCTGTCCCCGCCGCCCGTGCAGGGCTGCGGCGCCTTCTGCTCCCCGGAGCCCCGCGCCATCTCCTCGCCGTCCCGGTGAAGAGGTCGCCCTGACGCGTGCAGGTGACTCCCCGGGTCCGGGACGCAGAGGCCACGTCGCCGCATCCTTTGCCAGGAGGGGTCGCAGGGGACGCAGGGCTCGCAGCCCGGACTGGACCGTCCAGGGGGCGAGCTGACAGGGAGCAGCTGGTCACCCTGTGGACCCTGGACCCCCCCGGTACCCCAGACTCAGGGCTCCCTGACCCCGGCCCTGACGTCTTCAGATTCTGTGCTCAGAAAGTCACAGCTCACGCTGGGCACCGTGGCGCAGGCCAGGGATCCCAGCGACCCCGGAGGTGGAGGCAGGAGGATGGCGGCTTTGAGGCCAGAGGCCGCCTGCGTAATTTAGCGAGACCCTGTCTCAAGGTTAAAAAAAAATACATATGTGTGTGTGTGTGTATATATATATATATGAATGAGCTGGGGGTGGAGCCCAGGGGTGGAGCACTTGCAAAGCAAGTGTAAGGCCTTGGGTTCAAACCCCTAGAGC
>VMDO01016217.1:0-48497 GCA_007922755.1 Pedetes capensis | reverse complement strand
AAAAAAAAAAAAAAAAAAAAAAAAAAAAGGAAAGTGATAGAAAGAAAATGAGTAATTGACAGAAATAAGAATCAAGGAGGAAGTGCTGTGAGTGGTGAGAGGGCGCTCGCTGTGCCCTTTTGCCTCTACTTCCTATTTTCTTAAAACAAAACCGACTATCCACCGTCTTTTGGAGCTAAACCCCAGCCGGCTTCATTCCCTATCGCTTTCAGGAGCTAAGTTTTACGCTTTATCTAAGCTCAGAGAAGACTGAGGCAAGCAAGGTGTAGACTTCAAGCACAAATGGAAACTCGCAGTGTGAATCGAAACTTGAGCTATCAAGAGGTTAGTGATCTGAGGGCTGCTTGAAAGAGAAATTGAAAAGCGACGGAAAGGCGACTTTAGCTGCTGGACACGCCTGCCATTGAGGGGTGGGGCCGAAGGCAGCCAGGGTCGCGTTTCCTCCAGCCCCAACAGAACAGGAGACGCAGGGGCCCCGCCCGCCACGTGACCCGCGGTGTTGTGGTCCGGCCCGCGTGGGTGGCGGGAGAGTCTGGAGGGCGGGGGCGGCGAGGGGGCGGGTCACGTGACGGGGTTTAACTCTCCCGCAGCCTGAGCCGCGGGGGCGCCAGTGCCGCGCGTCGAGCGGGAGCAGAGGAGGCGAAGGAGGAGGGCCAGAGAGGCAGTTGGAAGATGGCGGACGAGGCGGCGCTCGCCCTTCAGCCCGGCGGCTCCCCCTCGGCTGCAGCGGCCGAGAGGGAGGCCGCGTCGCCGCCTGCCGGGGAGCCGCTCCGCAAAAGGCCGCGGAGGGACGGTCCTGGCCTCGGGCGGAGCCCAGGCGAGCCCAGTGGGGTGGCCCCGGAGCGTGAGGTGCCGGTGGCGGCCGGGTGCTGCCCGGCGGCGGCGCTGTGGCGGGAGGCAGCGGAGGCGGCTGCAGGCGGGGAACGAGAGGCCCAGGCGACAGCAGCGGCCGCAGGAGGAGACAATGGGCCGGGCCTGCAAGGCCTGTCCCGGGAGCTGCCGCCGGCCGACGACTTGTACGACGACGACGACGACGACGACGACGAGGACGAGGAAGAGGCGGCGGTGGCGATTGGGTACCGAGGTACGCAGGGCGCTAGTGGCCCGGACTGCGCATCGCCTCTTCGCTCTTCCGGGCCCCTCCTAGCGAAGGGTGGGGGGTCGGGGGGGGGGTCGGGTCTGGTTTTGCGGCCTCCCTTTCCCAACCACCGCCCTCCACTCAGCTGCGCTCCTCGCAGGCTGCCGGCCCTGCTGCAGCGGCGCGCGCGGACTCGCTACCTTCCCACAGTGCGCCGCCCGCCTAGGCAGCCTCGGTGCTCTGCGCAGTCGCCAGGTCGGGAGGCTCTTGCAGTTATTTGTCTTTAAAGTAAGTTTTCACTCTTCTTTTTCAGCATCAAGGTTTCTTTTTTTCTTTTCTGCCAGCACATTTAAGTTTGCAAACTTTTGGCCACCCCGTTGCCTTTTGCAATAGCTTTTGCAAACTGACACCTGTGCAGTTTTTGGGGGGAGGGTCTATATTTTTGAAACCTGAAGTTTGGAATTTTAAAAACAAAACTATTTCAAAAGGCATAGCTTTCAGGAGTTAAAGAATGTGGTCGTTTTCAAAGACATTGCTTTTCAGTGATGCAGTTAATTAGTTCCAGGCATAGGAAGAGTGAATACTTTTAGAATATTTTTACGAATATTGTTTGCCTTTTAATTGCGTTCTTATGATAGTTTTAGGTTAAGTGTTTTTGGGGGGCGTATATGTGTAATTCTGAAACAAATTGAAATTTTTGGTGTACTGAAGCCAGAGATGTTGTATCTGTCTTGTCATCCTTGGGTTTTGTAGATTAGTAAAACAGTCCTTGATTTCAAATTAATACGGGAAATGAGTAATGCAGATATCTTAGTACGTTTAGTATTATATAAAAAAGTTCAAAGTTCTACTCGGGAGGCTGAGGCAGGTGGATTGTGAGTTTGAGGCCATCCTGAGCTGGGGGCCCAATCTAAGGGGGAAAAATGCAAACTGATGGGGATTTTTTAAAAGGACATTTTTGGGTAAATTTGGCAAATTTCATGACCTCCTTTATTTGTGTTTGATAAATTCAGATCTAACTAGATTGTTACTTTTTTTTTTTTTTTTTTTTTGCGGTACTAGGGGTTGAATCCAGGGCCTCGCCCTTTCATGCTTTGCAAGTGCCATACCCCTGAGCTGCACCCCCAGCCCTTTTTTTTTCCTTTTATTTTTTGAGGCAGGGTCTCACTTGGTCTCGAATTTGCCATCCTCCTGGCTCCGCCTCCCAAGCCGTTGGGATTACAGGCGTGCGCCACCAGCCCAGCTACTTTTTTTTTTTTTAAACCTTCAATACTGGGGATTGAACCAGGGCCTTAAGCATGCTAAGCAAGTGCTCTACCACTGAGCTGCATCCCTTGCCCATTTTTTATTTTTTAATTTTATTTATTTATTTGTTTTGCGGTACTAGGGGTTGAACCCAGGGCCTTGTGCTTGCGTGCTCTGCAAGTGCTGGGCCACTGAACTGCACCTCCAGCCCATTTTTTACTTTTTGAGACAGGGTCTCTCTAAATTACGCAGACTGACTCTGGTCTGGAACTTGAAATCCCCCTGCCTCCGCCTCCCAAGCCGCTGGAATTACAGGCCTGCTCCACCGTGCCCGGCTCCCCATTTCTTGTTTTGAGATAGGGTTTCCCTGAGTTGTGCAGGCTGCTTCTGCGTTCAAACACGATTCTCCTACCTCAACCTCAGCCTCTACCTCCTGAGTTGCTGAGATTACAGGTGTACACACAGTTCTTGGCTTCTCTTTCTTAAACTTTTTTTGTTGTTGTTATTTTTTTTTTTGAGCCCCTCAAACATTTTATCACTGAGCTATACCCCTAGCTCACCTTTTTTGTTTTGATATTTTTAAGCACACTTTTTGCCTGCTTGAATTTTTCCCCCTAGGAACTTTTAGATACTGAATAGAATCCCTAAGATAAGGAAACTACTCCTATGAATGGTACCTGCTGACCCCCCCATTATACATATATATGCATTTAGTATGAATGTTAACTGCTTTTGTCCGTGAAAATGGTTGCATGTTTATTATAGGTCTTCATTTCCCTCCCTCCTCCCCTCCTTTCTTTCTTCCCTTTGTCTTTATTTTGTGGTGATGAGGGGTTGAACCAGGGTCTTGCATATGTTTTGCAAGCACTCTACTACTGAGCTGCACCTCTAGCCCGATTTTGTCTTCGATCTTGAGACAGTGTCTTGATAAGTTACACAGGCTGCCTCTGGTCTCAAACTTGTGATCTTCCTGCATCTGCCTTCCAAGTCTCTAGGATTAGAGGTGTGCCCACCAGTGCCTGGCTTTTCATTCACTTTAGGTGCAGATTATTTCAGCAGCCTTAAGTTACTTCTAATTTTTTTGCAGATAACCTTTTGTTCAGTGATGAAATTATCACTAATGGCTTTCATTCCTGTGAGAGTGATGAGGATGATAGAGCTTCACATGCAAGCTCTAGTGACTGGACCCCAAGGCCACGGATAGGTAAGATTCAGAGCTGTGCAGCTTTGGAATAAATGCAGTTTTCTTTTATACCAACTTTTAATTTTCTGACCCCTTAACTTAGGTTTAGGTTTTTAGGGACGTGGTATTCCCCACCTCATGTTGGGGGAGTTTTCATATGGTAGACAAGCTCTACCACTGAGCCTCAGCCCTCAGTCCCTTCCCCTTTCCCTTCCCCTTCCCCTTCCCCTGCCGCCTGCAATATTGGCTTGAACCAAATTCCACCACTGAGATGCACCCCAGCCCATCTTTTATTTTGTGTTTTTTTTTATCTTGAGATGGGGTCTTCCTAAATTACCCAGACTGATTTCTGGCCTGGAACCTGCAGCCCTCCTGCCTCTGTCTCCAGGATTGCAGGCATGCTGCGCCACCGTGCTAGGCTGCCCTTTGTATTTTAAAACAGCTCAGGCCCATGGAAGTTGACTCTGCTGTTTCTCAAACAGCTGGGTATTTCTTACACCTCAGGTTTGCATGCTTCTCCTCCAGTTGCAGTGCTTCCTAACTTCACAACCCTCCTTTATTTTTTCTTAACATTTGTCACCTAAACTCTATCTTGTTTTTTTTTTAATTGTGTTTCCTGTGCTGCAATGTAAGCTCCATGAGGGTAGGATGTTTTTGCTTTTTAATTTTTATTTTTTTGATTTGTATAGTACTAATGTTTTGTCAGTGCTCAGAAAAAATGCCTGGCACGTAGTTTGTGCTCAGAAATATTGGATATGTAAATGAAGTGGGAATTTTGTTTTCTTTTGTTGGGGGTTGGACACAGGACCTTTGAAAGGTAATTCCAGTCCCCTGAGAAAGTATTTTGAAGTAGAGAACATTATATTTTTTGTTGTTGTTGGAGATCAAATGCAAGGTCTTGCACAGTGAGGCAAGTGTTCTACCATTGAGCTATGCCCTGAGCTCCACATTATCACATTTTTATGCCAAAGGTATACCATAATTGTTTTGAAAATGGTCTTTCTCTTCTGCTCTGGCTTTTTCAAATGGCTGGACTGTTTAAACATAGTGATAGTTCTTCTTTAATGTCTATAATATTTTTTTATTTTCCCAAGCTAGGTAACTGATACGAACAGCCTAAGGGTGAAGGAATTATCAATGTTAAAAACATCATATGTATCCTCTTAGAAGATCAGTAAAGATCAAATTGAAGGTTATTACTGGAAAAAATTTGAAAGATGGTAGTTATTTATAGATGTCCTATTCTTTTTGTGTTCTTGATGATAAAGAACATGGGCTTTCAGGGGTGGTAAGATGTTTATAGAACCTAAGAAACTTTTGTTATGAATTATGGTTTGTGTTTTTATGTTTTAACTATGAGAACTTATTCTGGTAGTTAGCTGGGTTCTTGGTGCTTGGGGAGTTAACCTGGGACCTGTGCATAAGCACATGTTCTACCACTGACCTGACTCCCCCACCCCACTTTGACTCTTAAAAAACTTGTTTGTGTATGTGTGTATACACATATGAGACAGACCTGGCAGCCCACTCCTGATACAATCCTGAAACAATCTGCCATTGAAAACAGTGAATTACTTAGAAGCAGTAATACAGCACCGGACATGGCACAGTGTTGGGGACCGTTTCCTTCAGTTATACATAGGGTCACTATGTGTCAAGCCCAGCTCAACGGCACCTAACCACAATAGCATACACACACGCTCTCTCGCTCTCTCGCTCTCTGTCACAGCTTATGGGGGCTGTGTAACTGTTGAGTAGCCCTCCCTGATTTCATTGGGACAGCATTAAGCATGAGGGTGTTGTTGGGACAAAATACCTTTAAATTGCATTTTCTTACTTTGTATAAAAACTTTGTAGAAGGCTAACTCATTCCTTCAGAAATGAAGTAAGATTTTTTAGTAACTTGGAAGTGAATTTGACGTTTTTCCCTTTGATGTAGGTCCATATACTTTTGTTCAGCAACATCTCATGATTGGCACAGATCCTCGAACAATTCTTAAAGATTTACTACCGGAAACAATTCCTCCACCTGAATTGGATGATATGACACTGTGGCAGATTGTCATTAATATCCTTTCAGAACCACCAAAAAGGAAAAAAAGAAAAGATATTAATACAATTGAAGATGCTGTGAAATTACTGCAAGAGTGCAAAAAAATAATAGTTTTAACTGGAGCTGGGGTATGTAAGATGTATAAAACATTAGTAAATGGGAGAGGTGGTGTATGTTTTTTCTTATTCCTTTTACTAAGGAACATTTTCCTGGTTTAGAAGAATTTATCTTTAACAATGAGTATTTGGAAACTGACAAAAAACTGAGTGCAGCAGCAGTTGCTATACTGGTTCAGTTTGTTAAAAATCTTTTCAACAGTCTAAAAAAAACTAGCTTTTGTCTATTTATAGTATAGTTGGTAAGTAGAGTTAAGGTAAGATTTTTAGCTATATTATACCACAGTTCCCTCATAGATGCATGAAATTATAATTATTCTCCTTGCATTAAGGTGTGTCAGGGTCTGATGGAGATGTTGACTATTTGGTGAGTCTTCATGCAGACACCAGAAACCTAATTGGGAATGTAACAGGTTTCTGCCTTTACTGCATTTTAAATTTAAGATGATAGGATTGCAGTGACTTCTGCACTTTTTATTGGACTCAACGCTGTTGCACATTGTGTAGTCAATACAAAGTCTGTTATATTCTAGCAACCAGAGCAACTGTTGGAGTAAAATTCAGTCCTGATTTCTGCCATTTTGAGTTGTGAAAGGGTATTAAATGATCATAAAGAATATTTGGGTTTGTTTTTGTTTAGGTGGGGGATGGGGATTAAACCCAGGGACTGCACTCCCAGTCCCTGAATTGTTAGGTTTTGCTCACGGATATGATTTTGACAAGTTTCTTTTTACTCTGAGGTCAAGGTGGCATCAACTGTGGTAGGTAAAATTGTGAAACAAAATAGAACTTCTAAATTTTACTTATTTGGAATGTTACAATTTATTTGTAGAGTAAGTGCTAAATCTTTTCTTTCTTTTTTTTGAGATAGGGTCTTGCTGTGTTGTTCAGGCTGCCCTTGGAATTCCTGTGCTTAAATAATAGTCCTGTCTTGGCCTCATGAGTAGCTAGGACTACAGGCACGCACCACTGTGCCTGGCTCACAATGTATTTATTTATTGTTTTTTGCAGTACTGGGGGTTGAACCCAGGGTCTCATGCTTGCATGCTTTGCAGGTGCTGTGCCACTGAACTGCGCTCCCAGCCCCCCCCCCCCACCACCCTTTTTTTCCCTTTTGAGATAGGGTCTCACTAAATTGTGGAGACTGCCTCTGGGCTCAAACTTACGATCCTTCTTCCTCTGCCTCCTGAGTTGCTGGGATTATAGGCATGCCCCACTGTGCCCAGCGTTATTTAAAGAAAATATGGAAATAGTATTCTTGAGGTAGTAGAATGCTGACCACATGAGAACGATTTCCTTGGAGATAATTAATCTGTAATTGAAATTGTGTCCTTTCTAGTTAAAATAATCTGTTTTGGTTTACTCTCTTTTCAAACAAATTGCAATTGCTTTAATTTGTTGGTTAAATGTTTAAAATTTAAAATTATTGTAGCTTTAACATTCCTTAGGTGCCATGTGCATACCTATAATTCCAGCTACTTGGGAGATGGAAGCAGGAGGATCATAATTTCAAGGCTAGAGGCAGCCTGTACAACTTCCTAAAACACATAAGAGGGTTGTGGGTTATATCTCATAGTAGACCACTTGCCTAGCGTGTGCAAGGATCTGGGTTCAGCTTCCCAATATGGGGGGATAAATTCCTTATCTCCATTAAAAACATCTACTTTCAAACCAGATGACTTAATTACCTATACTCAGGAAGATATTTTTCTTCTATTTGAGTAGGGTATTATTTCTATTCCCTAAAAGAATTTTCAAACTAGAACTTTAGTTTTCAGCGCTTTTTTTTTTTCATTGTACAAATTATGCCATGCATATTTCAGGTATCTGTTTCATGTGGAATCCCTGACTTCAGGTCAAGAGATGGTATTTATGCTCGCCTTGCAGTGGACTTCCCAGATCTCCCAGATCCTCAAGCGATGTTCGATATTGAATATTTCAGAAAAGATCCAAGACCATTCTTCAAGTTTGCGAAGGTACTACTAACTTTCTAGTTGTTTATTTGGTCTCCTCTCATGAAAAAGTAGTTTATGTATAGGCTTCTTAAGTTTACCATTCATTATCTAGTAAACTGGATGCTACTATTTTGGTGACGTAAGATAAGTCAGAGTCAGTTTTTCTTCATTTTAGGAAAGAAGAGGCAGTGTCATTTTTAAAATAATGTGCTTCATTGATGGTCTTTGTTTTGCTTGGGTTTTTGGAAATTTGTAGATTATCTGAAAGTAACATAACTTTTGAATTTTAATATTTTTTAATGTATCATAAAGGTTATAAAAGCCTGCAGCTATACAGTTTGGTGTCCGATACCATCTTGGAAGCTAAGCAAGGTCTGGTGTGATTGGTATTTGGATGGGAGACCACCTGTGAACATCAGGTGCTGTAGACATGAGAGACGGATCCGGCAACTCACTCCCAAAAAACCATTAGCCATTGGAAATACTGTGAATAGCAGAGAAGCACTAACAGTAGTGTTTTACCTGTTGTACATAGGGTTGATACGAGTCAGACACCAATTTGCTGACACCCAGCAACAACAACAACAAAGGTTATAACACTTACTCTGGTGTGTTTGTTTGTAGTCAAATTTTCATGAGGATATACTCAAAAAATATTTTTCATTAAGAGTGGAGAGCATTCTGAGGTTGAATTTTTGTCAATAGATTGCAGAGGACCCTTATTCTGTTCTAGGGTCTCTAGTTTCATACCATCCAGTTCAGAAGCCACTAACTGCACGTGGCTGTTGAGTATTTGAAGTGTGTTGATTTAAGTGTGAAAGACAAACTGGTTTGTAGAGATCTTGCTACAGAAAAAGATGATGTAAAGTATTTGTTAATTAAATACTAAGAAGTAAATACTGATTACATGTGGAAACAGTACCTAAGAGAGCTGGGTGTGGTGGCACATGCCTGCAATCCCAGGCAGAGACAAGAGAATCTCAAGTTTTAGGCTAGCCTGGGCTACACAGAGGGCCTGCCTCAAGAAACAAGACAGAGCACAACAAAAACCTTTTGATGCTAGGTTAAGTAAAAATATTTGAAAATGTGACTTTTTTAATGGGATTATTAGAAAACCTAAAAGTACATACATGGCTCACAGAGTTCTGCCATAGAGTATAAACTTTAGACCTTGCTCAGGAGATTTTAGACATTAGAAAAGTTTTGGGTTTTTTCTATAGTTCACTCTTTTTTTTATTGGTGGTACTGAGGGTTGGACCCAGGGCCTTGTGCCTGCATGCTCTGCAAGTGCTGGACCACTGAGCTGTGCCCCCAGCCCATTTTTTACTTTTCAAGACAGGGTCTCACTAAGTTACGCAGACTGCCTTTGGTCTCAAACTTGCGATCCTCCTGCCTCTGTCTCCCGAGCTGCTGGGATTACAGGTGTGCGCCACTGTGCCCGGCCTGTAGTGTAGTCTTACAGAAAGCTTATTAAACTTGGAAGTATATTCGAAAGGTTCTTTTGTACTCGAGACTTAGTGAATCCAGAAATTAATGAACATGCATTTTAATGGCTATCTTCATGTACTTTCAAACCATATGATACATTTTACCTCACTATAGGAAAAACTTAGTTCAGAATAAATGGTACTAATTTAAACTGATGACTGCTATCCTAAGTAGTTGAGATTACAGGTATGTGCCAGTGTCCAGCTAAATTGGTGACTATCTTTAAAGAAAATTTTTTCATGCAAGTATAGCATATTATATAGATATATTACAGTAAGATGGGAAAGTTAAATATTCTTGATGGTGATTTAATTAGTAAAGTAAAATCTCAATTTGAAAAGATAGAATTTTGTAATTTTCAAGTGATTATCAAAATTTTGACCTTTGTGCTTCTAATGTTATGAATAACGGAGGCCATCTGTATCTAGCCTTTATTTTTTACTTGCTGTACTGGAGGGTTGAACCTTGCATGCTTTGTAAGTGCTGTACCACTGAGCTGCACCCCCAGACCATTTTTTAACTTTTTATTTTGAGACAGTGCATCACTTAAATTATATAGGCTGCCTCTGGCCTCAAACTTGGTGATCCTCCTGCCTACACCTCCCGAGTCACTGGGATTCCAGGTGTGCCCCACCATGCCTATCTATCCTTTAGAGCAGATATTCCATTCATAATTGGATTGAATAAATAATGCAAAGTAACATTTTGTTAATTAGAAAATTATAGATTAGCGAAGATGTACTGTTTTACCATTTGGTGTTTGCAGAAGGACAGCTGCATGGTTAACTTAATTGTTGTTCGATGCCGTTAAGTCTGACTTATAGTGACCCTATGTACAACAGAACAAAACATTGCCTGACACTGTGCCATGCCCAACACTATTTTTAGTGCTTCTCTGCTATTCGTAGGGTTTTCAGTGGCTGTTTCAGGAGTGTGCTGCTGGGTCCTTTCAGTAACCTACAGCACCTGGTATTCCCGGGTGCTCACCCATCCATGTATTAACCAGGCCCAACCTGCTTATATTCTAGGATCTGATTAGATTGGACACCAGTGTGGTAATGGCTGTCAATGCATGATTAACTAGCTGGTGTTAATGGTACTAACACATAGTTTTGAAGAATGATGAAATATCACTTACAGATTTCTTTATTTGGACCTAGGATGCTGGCATTATAATAGCTCTACTTAGTAGACCATGACACGTTTAGGTAGTAGATAAGTACTATTTAATCTTATGTCTGATTGTACGAGCTCTACTAACTAGTGCATTTATATAGTGCTCCCAAAACTTTTTCTGTAACTCTGTGTTTTGAGGGAAAAACCATGTTGCCAGAACTAATCGGTCAGCTTTTTTCACTATCCTATGAAGATCTATTTATGTAGATAAACTAAATTGCCTAGTTATAAAGTATAGTTAAATATCTAAAATTAAGAGTTCTGTTATTTTGGTAGCAAATTTTAATGTATTTACTTTCAAAGTGATAACCAGACATTTAGAAAAATGTGGTAACCAAATGGGATATAGTGGTACAAGCCTGTAGTCAGAGCTACTCGGGAGGTTGAGGTAGGAGAAGAGTAGGCGGCCAAGCCCAGGCCATATAGTGAGACTTCATTTTACAAAAAAAGGAAAAAGGAAAGTGTGTAGGGGGTGATGTACTGAGAATTTAGCTATCTAGTATACAAACTGGACATGCATTTTTAGCTAACCTAACTTTGACATGTAATAATCTGTAGAAGTAATTCATAATTATCCTGATAAAGACAATTCATAAGAACTTGGAGACATCTAGACAGTGTATAAGAGAAAATATTTGATTTATAATAGAAAAGGCACAGTGATAATTTGTTAAGGTAGTTCTTAAGCATTACATACACACTATATACCACTTGGGAGGAGGAAAGGTCAACATTTTTTACTTTACTATAAAATTTAAAATACTTAGTTCAGCCTTTTCTAATCCTGTTTTATAAATTTTGCTTGATTTTTTTTTCTTTTGAATTTTCATTTAAATTTTCTTTTTATAAATTTATAAATTTTGCTTGATTTTTTTTTTTTCTTTTGAATTTTCATTTAAAACTAACATTTATAATTATACTTCTCATTCAGAACTGACTAATCAAAAGGCTGTAGTTACTAGAGTAGTACTAAAAATAAAAACAATAGGTATCAGTTTGGGTCTAAAAATTAATATCCAGGAAAATGCTTGAAACAAGGTTAAAAAGTACATGCTAGTACCCAGAAATGGATAATGGGGAAGGACATCTAAATGTCATATTTTTCTGGATTCCTAAATATTTGAAGACTAACCTAAAATGCATCCTACTCTGCTCTACCCCACTCCTATAGGGCCAGGGATCAAACCTAGACCCTTATGCATGCTAGGCAAGCACTCTACCACTCAGCTACATCATCAGCCCTAACCTAAATTTTTCTGCTAGTGACTATTTTAGATAGAAGGCTTATTAAAATGGTTTGTGAGTTTTGCTAGTTATGAGTGAAAATGAATTGAATTGGAAGCCCTGCAAAAATGAAATATTGGTGAAACTTAGAAAAGGAAAGGTAGAATTTCTACACCTTTATAGAAAATCTTTGGTTGTATACAATTGAAAAGAAACTTAGACTTCACTTAGATTTGAAATATAAAGGAGAGGTGTGTTAAAGAGGTTACTGGTCCATATGAAGAGGTTTTTGTATTTTGTTTTTCAGTTCTGGGGATTGAATCAGACCCTCTCGCACATGCTAAGCATACCCTCTACCAAGTAGAGTTTATTTTTTAAATTTTTACTTATTGCAGTGCCAGGGATTGAATCCTGGGCCTTATGTTAGGCAAGTGCTCCACCACTGAGCTGCATCTCCAGCCCCTTTTTTATTTTGAGACAGGGACTCATTAAATTACATAGGCTGCCTCTGGCTTTGAAGCTCCAATCTTCCTGCCTCAGCCTCCAGAGTTGCTGGGATTATAGGCATGAACCACTGAGCCCAGCTCAAGTACAGTTTCTTAAACTCAGCCCCATTGACATTTTGAGCTGGATAATTCTTTGCCGTGGGGAGTTTTCCTGTGCATTGTAATATGTTTAGCAGCCTCCCTGGCTTCCACCCATTAAATGCTCTTAACACTTCCACTCCCAGCTGTGACATTCAAAAATGTCTGCAGGCAGGGATGTCCCCTGCAAATGTGTTACAGTGTGCCTAGATGTGGAACCACTTAGAGTTAAAATTTTTTTTGTGTGTGTGGTGCTGGGGATCTAATCCAGGGACTCATGCATAATAGATAGGCAGGCATGCTACCACTGAGCTATGTCCCTAGCTCCATTTTGAATTTTTTTATACAAGAACACTTAAGGCCAATTAGCATCCATGTTATTCTTCTGTATAGTCAGTACTTAAATTGATAATGAGTTGTGGCCATGGTTCTCAGGAGCCTAAAATAATTCAATGTGCTGGTAGTCAATAATAAAGGTGAAACTGCGTTAGGATATATACAATAATTTTTTTAAAGCATTATTTGCCTAAAAGTGAATAAAGTCTAAGAAAAGATAGAGAAATATGAGTTGAATTTTTAAGGAACTTAATTCCAAAAATGCATATTTAATAAAAGATTATTTATAGTGTATTTGTACACTATAGAGTTTTACAGAAAGTCCATAATCTAAAAAAAAAAAAAACGCAAGCAAAAAGAAAAACAGTAGCTACAGTCCCATTCACCTGAATATGTAACGTACTTGGGCATTTGTGTGTGTGTGTGTGTTTATGTATGAAAAGGTGTACATAGTATTTGTGTTGTTGTTAGGAGCTATCGAGAGGAGGTGTCCGACTATCATAGCGACCCTATATACAACTGGCGAAACACTATCAGTCAGTGCTTCTCTGCTATTCATAGGGTTTTCAATGGCTGATTGTTTTTTGGGAGAAGGCTGCAGGGGCCTTCTCCCAAACCTACAGCACCTGGTGTTCCCAGGTGGTCTCCCATTCAAGTACTAACCAGGCCCGACCCTGCTTAGCTTTTGATATCTGACAGGATTGGATGCCACAGTGGTACAGCTGCAGGAAAATAGTATTTGTAGTTGGATATATACTACATTTTTATCATGCACCTGGGCTCTTTAATGCTTTGGATTTGTAGTGGTTTCTATTTTAATATTTTTTCTGTCATGTGAGATGACTGGGTTTTTAATGATCATATAATATCGATGAACTGATAATCCTGAAAGTGTACATTTTATATGTTCAGTTGTGCTACAACTGTGTTTTTGGTGTGTAATCAGTGTTTTTAGGATGAATTCCTGACAGAAATTACTAGTTTACATTTCTTAAAGCTTCTGTTTTGTTTTTGCCTTATTGCTACTACTAGAAAAGATTGTAACAAAATACACTCCCATCAGAAATATATGAAAATGGTGATTATTCCCAACCCCCACCCCCGGGGGGGGGGAAAAAAACACCAACAACACAAAAACTCCGTAGAACATTTTAGCTTTTTTTCTTTCCTTTTTTTGTGCTGGGAATCAAACCCAGGGCATACTTTGTACATACTTTGCAAGTGCTCTGTCACTGGGCTGCATCCCCCCCACCCCTAGCCTATTTATTTATTTCTTATTTGTTTATTCTTTTATCTCTAAATTACACAGGCTACCTCTGGCCTGGAACCTGCAATCCTCCTGCCACTGCCTCCTGAGTCTGGGATTACAGGCATGAGCCACCATACCTGGCTTAGGATGCATTTTTAATAAATACTTGAAAGATGATTACCAAGAAACCCAAACACCATGCTCCCTATCTTCCTTTTTCCCTTTAATAATCCTGGAAACAGTTTCATAGCAGCACTTGGATAGATCTCATTTAAAACACAAATAGCTGCATAGCATTCTGTTCTATATTTGTACCACCATGTAATTAATTAGTCTCCTAATGGCAGTAGAGGATTTTTTGTTTTGGTAATTTTGAACTAGCATCTTAGTGTTATGGGTTTTGTTTTTGTGTACTAAGCAAATGCTTTACTCAGCTATCGCACTAGCCCCTTGTGTTTTGTTTTCTTTAGTGTAGATGACTACTTTTTACTCCTGTCTCTCTGTATAACTATTGCTTCTTGGTTCTTTGCCATTTTTTGCCACTTGGTTGCTTTTTCATACTGATCAGTGCCAATGTTCTATATTAAAGAATGCTAGCCTTACTGCAATTCCAGCCTCCAGTAATTCCATGAAGATGAGCAAAACATGGTAGACCCTAGTAGACTGTAGTCTTGCTCTGTTATACTAGTTTATAATCTTAAAAGAAATGGTTTATTAGCTTAAAAGAAAAATAGAAAACTTGAAGTTGAGGAAGCAAAACTTGGAAAAGTAATGAGAGCTTGACTTGCACATCAAAACTAGTCATGAATGCATTTAATATTGCTGGTTAGTGGCTCTTGTGACCACTGTGTGTTTTTTGTGTGTGTGTGTTTCCATCTACAAAATGGAGGTTACACACATGTCTAGAACAGGGCCAGCAAACTTTCTCTAAAGGGCCATATGGACTGCATATGATCTCTATCATATATTTTTTGTTTTTCTTTACAACCCTTTAAAAAATGGAAAAACACCTCAGCCTTACCTACAGCATTATATTAAATATGAAATTATAAGTGCTTGTAATATGCCTGGTATATACTAAAAATTCATTAGTAACTTATAGCTTCACTTTTGTTAGTGTAGTACAGGGGTTTGTATACTAAAAACAAAAGTCTTCTTTTCTGATACTTCAGATGTTTTAATCATAATGTGTAATCTTTTTTTGCAGTACTGGGGGTTGAACCCAGGGCCTTGCACTTGAATGCTTTACAAGTGTTGGACCACTGAGCTGCACCCCCACCCCCTCCCCCCCTTATTTTTTTCCACTTGTTGAGACAGGGTCTTACTAAGTTACGCAGACTACCTCTGGTCTCGAACTTGCAATCCTCCTGCCTCCTTCTCCCAAGCCGCTGGGATTACAGGTGTGCGCCAGTGTGCCCGGCTCATAATGTGTAGTCATTCTAATCATGGCCTTCTGCCTATTTTTATACAGCCTAAGAACTAAGAATTTGCTGTTTAAATGGACATAAAATTATTGTATTTCTGATGTACACTGTTTTGATATATATACTTACTATGTTGTTGTTAGGTGCTGTCGAGTCTGTGTCCAACTCATAGCGACCCTACATACAACAGGTGAAGCAGTATTGTTGCTGCTTCTCTGCCATTCACACGGTTTTCAATGGCAGATTGTTTTTTGGGAGTTGGTTGCTGGGTCCTTCTCCCAAGCCCATAGTACCTGGTGTTCCCAGGAGGTCTCCCAGTCAGGCACTAACCTGGCCCAGTTCTGCTTAGCTTCTGAGATCTGAGGGGATTGGATGCCACAGTGCTACAGCTGCAGGCATATTTACTATAGAATGACTAAATCATGCTGAATAACATCCATTATTTCATACTTATTCTATGATAACATTTAAAATCTATTCTCTTAGCAGTTTTCAAGTATATGATAAAATCTCCATGTTGTACAATAGGTCTGAATTTGTTTTCCTTTTCTGAGATTTTGTGTCCTTTGAGCTACATTTTCCTAATCCTTTCCTACTGTCAGCTAAGAATTTTTAAATGGCTGGGGGAAAATGTCAAAAGGATATTTCAAAGCACACAAATACTATATGAAATTCTAATGTCACCATTCATAAATGTAAAGTTTAATTGGAACACAGCCATTCTCATTTATATGTTATCTATGGCTGATTTCACATTACAGTGGCAGAACCAGGAGGCTCTAACAGAGACCATATGGGCAGAAACTGTATAGTCTGTAAAGTCTAAAATATTTATGATCTGGTGGCACTGTATTGAAAAAGGGTGCTGATCCATGCATTCCTAAGGGAACTAGACTTAAAATGCAGTTGAATTTGTCAGGTAGCTGACTTCAGTAGTGAGTATTGATGAATGATGATATTGAGTAGCATATTCAAGTGTGGTTTTGTAGAATGAATGAAACAAGGTTGTGAGGATTTGCCTTACCAGTCATAGTTTTGTTGTTTGTTTTGTTTGTGTTAGTGCTGGGGACCAAACCAGAGTCTCTCACACGCGAGGCAAGTGTTCTACCATTGAGCTACATTGCCACCCCTCACTTCTTTTCATACCTTCGTCTGCTTTATAAATGCTTAAAATTTTGATGAATCCTTCTAGTTTTTAGGTGTTGCAGTCAACACCCCTGCCTTTAGCATCTTCCGTTCATATTGCTACCTGCAGCCGTACCACTGTGGGGTCCGGGAAGCTAAGCAGGATCAGGCCTGGTTAGTACTTGGATAGGAGACCGCCTGTGAACACCAGGAGCTGTAGGCTTGGGAGAAGGACCTGGCATCCCACTCCCAAAACACAATCAGCCATTTAAAACCCTATGAATAGCAGTGAAGCACTGACAATAGTGTTTTCCCTGTTGTACATAGGGTTGCTATGAGTTGGACACCAACTCAATGGCACCTAACAACAATTCATATTGCTAGAAATTTGAGGAAGGAACCAGATAGCACTGTATTTTATAAAAACTCATTGTACTACGCCAGGTAATTTTGAGCTTTAGCTTTGCCAATATTGGTTATCTGTGGCCAATTCCTGGATTATGTACGTGTTTTCAGACATAGCTCTATAGAAGCAGTCGTTATCTTTTTTTTTCTTTTTCCCTTTTGCAGTACTTGATTAAGCCCAAGGCCTCACACATACTTTGTAAGTGCTCTACTACTGAGCTGCACCCCTGCCCACTTTTTTATCTTGAGTCAGGGTCTTGCTAAGTTATGCAGGCTGCCTCTGGCCTGGAACCTGCAATCCTCCTCCTTCCACCTCCCAAGTCGCTGAGCTAGCAGGCTTATTTTTATGCTTTAAGCCTTGGGTCTTAGCAGAATGGCCCAACCCTTATAATTGGTTCCTTAAAAAGGTGTTAGGATGTTTAGATCTAAGATGGTTTACCTTACATTGAGGCTAGAATGTTACAGAGGTGGAAGAATGAATCCATATTCTGCCGATAAATTTTACCCAAAGCCATTTGATTTTCAATAAACTTCTTAGATTCAGAGGCTGCTTTAGTATTGGTTTGTATAAAAATAATCCTTTCAAAATAACTTTTTTCATAATTTCTGATTATATTTGAACTCATTTAAATTTAATCCCAATGGCTTCATATTTAGAAGGAAATAGAAAAAGCTAAGACTGCAGTCATTTCAGTTCTCACATGTAAAATGTAGGCTTATAAAAGTTCTTCAAAAATTATTTCCAATAGGAATTGACTTAACCTTGAACTGTAACAGGTTAGAAACCATGGGAAAATGGAGGATAGAGTTAATATTGTTACTTACTCTCCCCTTTAAAAAAGGAGTGGCAAGACATACAGTTAATTCATAGAAGGTCAATAGTGTCTTGGTATTCTTGCTCCCTGACCATGCCTTGGAGTTAGTCATTCCTTCTTGTTCTGTGTTGGCATGCTCTTATCACTTTGCCTACTACTTGAGAGATCAGATTTTATCTGTTGCCTACCCTCTTTCTAATACTGGGTAAGACAGTGTAAAAGCTATTTTCAGAAGGAACTTTAATAGGATACTCTGATGTATGTAGTCTAACAAATGTAAATGTACTAGAACAGAGCATCCTGGGTAGGAAGAGATGGCAGTTGTTACTGCACAGCTCAACAGTATTCAAAAACATAATGTAGCTTTTGGTTTTCTATAAACACTGACTTTAATAAATTCTTCACTTGCTGCTTTTCCTATATGCATTGTCTGTTTCTTAAGTTTCAGAGTTATTCATGAATTTGTTCTTTGTAAACATTTGAATATAAGGCAAAAATTTTGAACTTTTGTGTATTAGATTTTTACCTGGAGGGTATCCTTATCTTTGGGTAGCAAAAGTACTTTTAAATTTGAGATATAGGTTAAGAAGTAAAGTCATCTCTAATCTATTAAACTTTCATATATGTCAGAAGTGAAAGTTTCCCTCAACTTTGTACAGCTCGTTTTTATTCTCCCCAACTTATTTATATGAATATATCTATATGTGTATGTGTGTATAATTTCCGTTTTTGCTTATTAACAAAAACAAAACAAACTTACACACAGATGACTAACTTGCTTTTTTCTTGTATATCATGGACCATATTCCAGGTCAGTGCATCTAGATCTCCCTCCTTTTTAATGGCTGCATATTCCACTATTGTGGATGTACCATGTTGATACAACTGGTTCCTTATTGATGGACATATGGTTGTGTCTAGTTTTTTGTTAGCATTACAATGGATTAGAGCCTGTAATGAATGGTAAGGAAGTAAGCACATAATAGCACTACTACTTTAAAGAAAAAAGTAGAGAAGAAACTTCCTTTGCCATAGTCACTTAATAAATGAAATTGAATAAAAACATTGTCAAAAGTTGGGAGAACCAAAATTGATACCTTTTCTCTGATCTTTTTGCCATGTGTATATCTGAATTCTTTGTTTTTAAAGAAGAAAACAGCATTGAAGCATTATTTGGGGGGAAAAACACACACACAAAATCCAGCAACTCAGCATTCATGAGCAACTCTATACTATACCAGTATGTGCCTGTGCAGTGGAAGGAAAACAATTTTGGTAAGGAATTAAAACTTCAGCTTTAAACTTCCAGCAGGTTGATATTTATGATGATGACTCAATTTTTTTTTTTTTTTAAATACTCTTATGTTGACAGCCTTTTTTAGTTTAAAAAGAAGTCATCATACCTTTGGTAGCTGTAATTTCAATGTCAAATTTCTCCTTTTCTCCTTAATGAAAAATCTGAATTGCAGCCAGCAAAAATTACATATCCTAAGGTGTGTATTACTTCAGACTTATATTAAAATATCTATTGACATTTATCAGACATGTTTATGGGTCAACTTTATCTTTTTCTTCAAGGGGCCAAGTTCACTAAATTGCTGAGTTTTATACATAGCAACAATCCTTTTTCTAGGTGTGTGTTGCATCAACCTGGATGCTTTAAAATGCTCATGTATTTTATTTTTTGAAGCATACAGGGGGGTTATCACTGGTAGCTTTTTGTTAAATCTAAGGAGAATGTGTATTATACTTACTTCATTAATGTAAACTTTTCTCTATCTTTTGCATTATGTAGGAAATATATCCTGGACAGTTCCAACCATCTCTCTGTCACAAATTCATAGCCTTGTCAGATAAGGAAGGAAAACTACTTCGCAACTATACTCAGAATATAGATACCTTGGAACAGGTTGCAGGAATCCAAAGGATAATTCAGTGTCATGGTTAGTAAACTTCAATGGCTTTCTGTAATTTAGTTTTATAGGAGAAAGGCTGTCATCTACTAATGAGATTGTATTGTTATTTAATATGATAAATTGTAGGTAACCTAAAAGAACGCAAAAATAACGAAACCAGAAGTATTGGTCTTGAGATTTAATTGTACAAAGCATCAAGTATTAATAGACTTGGTTTCAAAAGATGTTGCTGTTATGCCATTAATTTGTTTTTGTGCTACTGGGCGGCTGAACCCATGCCTTCTGCATGCTTTGCAAAGTGCTCTGCCACTGACCTGTGCTCCCAACCCCTTTTTTAGTTTTTAAGTTGAGACAGGGTCTCACTAAGTCATGTGGGCTGCTCCTAGCCTTGAACTTGTGATCTTCCTGCCTTAGCTTCCTCAGTTGCTGGGATTGCAGGGGTGCTCTACCATGTGCCTAAGCTTCCTGAGTTGCTGGGATTGCAGGGGTGCTCTGCCGTGTGCAGCAACATTCAATTATTTTAAATCTCTGATAGTAAAGATGAGTCATGTATGAAGAAACATGACGTCTTTATGAAACCAAAGAAACTAAATAGCTTAGGTGTACAAGATTCAGAAATTTAGAAGATTTACAGTCTAAAACAGTAAGAATGGGTCTATACAAATTGTAAAACATAACTGTTGACCTAAGGTAATGCTATTGGAACCTTCCATCTCTGCAGAATTTTAGCCCTAGTAGAGTTATTTTGTTAAAAAGAATAGCTTTAGAGGATAAAGAATATAAATATACTCTGGGAAGTATAGTGTATACCTGTAACCCCAGCATCTTGAGAGGCTAAGACAAAAGGGTCTAAAGTTCAAGGTCAGTGGTATCTTGCCATCAAGTGCTGTCAAGTCAGTCTGATTCAGACCATATTTCAAAATAAAAAGTCTAGGGGCTGGGGTTGCCAGGCGTGGTGGTGCACACCTATACCCCTGGCGACTCGGCAGGTGGAGGCTGGAGGATCACAATTTTGAGGCCAGGGGCAGCCTTCCCTGTCTCAAGAAGTAGAAAATGGAATGGGGTGCATCTCAGGGATAAAGCTCTTGCAAAGCATGCATGAGGTCCTGGGTTCAACTTGCCAGTACCGCAATAAACATGTTGTTGTTGTTAGGTGCCATCGAGTCGGTATCTGACTCATAGCGACCCTCATAGGGTTTTCAATGGCTGACTGTTTCGGGATTGCCTTGGGAGTAGATTGCCAGGTCCTTCTCCCATTTCTGAGATGCTGGGAATTGAACTCGGGACCTCAGAGACTGCAGCGCAGCACTCTACCAACTGAGCTAAATCCCAGCCCGCAATAAACATACATACATTTAAAATGTAGACAGAATTTAGAAAATAGAATATATTTGTGTATATATACAAATATATAATTTATCCTTTGAATTTTCTGTGAGGTCTTCTAAATTCCTAGGACTTTCCTAGTTTTATTGGTGTCAAACTATAACTTTTGTGGTTCAAAAATATTCCTTTAATAAAACATGCGTGCATATATATATATGTGCATGCACACACACATATATATGTTTTGGTTATTTTTAGGTTCCTTTGCGACAGCGTCTTGTCTGATTTGTAAATACAAAGTCGACTGTGAAGCTGTACGAGGAGATATTTTTAATCAGGTAATTTATCACCCATATTTTAGGAGTTTTGTATCTCTCTGATCTATTCCTTATTTTGCCTACAACCCCCTTACTCATCAACACACAAAATGTATTTATGTAATTCGAAAAACTCCAGGAAGACTGTGGAAACATTGGGAATTCTGGTGAAATAGATGATCCTTTTGATACCTTATGCAGAAAACATTACTCCAAGCCAGGCATGGTGGCACACATTTGTTATCCCAGCACTTAGGAGGCTGAGGCAGGAGGATCAGGAATTCAAGTCCAGCCTGAGCTACATAGTAAGACTCTGTCTTGGGGGGAAAAAAGGGAAAAAAAGAAAGTATTTCTCTGCAATATCTCGAAATGAAAGAATTCACTCCTTAATATCTAACCTTACACTAAAACGCCAGATCATGAGTGAGATGTGCTATATTGGTTTTCTCATCCCCTTTTAGTGTCTGTCAGATTTGGAATCTTAAATTCATTGTGGCCATACTTCAAAACATTAAAAAAAAATACAGGAAAACATAGCAGAAAACAAATCATCCAGGCATGTGTCCTGTATGCATAGCTGCATAATTATATATATATATATATATATATATATATATTTAGGACAGAGGAAAAATAGGATGTTAAAATGGAACCATATTTTACAAACTGTTATTTTTAGAAGATAAAATCTCATTTTGTGTGTATAAACTTTAATGGATGATGCGTTCTTGAGCATCAGATGTGCTTTACAGGTTCATGTCATTGGATGTCTCATAAAAATAAATTACCTGTCATTGACAAGTAGGGTATATCCAGTTTTCCCTGCTGTTCATTTACAGCTTGTTTTTCTGTGATAATTCTGAAATGCATTCTTAGGAACTATGGAAATGTTGACATACTTCTAACTTGGACTTCCATTTCCCTTTCACATCTCAACCAAAACCTGGAACAAGCAGGTAGTTCCTCGATGTCCTAGGTGCCCAGCTGATGAACCACTTGCTATCATGAAACCAGAGATTGTCTTCTTTGGTGAAAATTTACCAGAACAGTTTCATAGAGCCATGAAGTATGACAAAGATGAAGTTGATCTTCTCATTGTTATTGGGTCTTCCCTGAAAGTAAGACCAGTAGCACTAATTCCAAGTAAGTAGATGGTGATTTGTGGGGAATATTTCCACATATATAATGCCCTGAATTTTGGATCTGTATAATAGACTGTAGTGATCTTACTGTTGTTTAGAGGAAGAGCTAAGCTTCATATATATATATATATATACATATATATATATATATATATACATATATATATATGTATTTTTTTTTTGGTAGTACTCCTGCATAGCAAGGTTGAAAATGACATTTTGTTAGAGTGCTGTAAAGACAAGTTTTGTTTTTTTTTTTTTTTTTTTTTTTGTGGTCCTAGGGGGTTGAACCCCAGGGCCTTGTACACCCTTTGCAAGTGCTCTACCACTGAGCTGCACTCCTAGCCCATTTTTTACTTTTTGAGACAGGGTCTTGCTAAGTTGTGCACATAGCCTCTGGCCTCAAACTTGGGACCATCCTGCCTCCATCTCCTGAGTCGCTGGGATTGTAAGCATGCACCACTGCTCCCAGCTGTAATGCTAAATTTTAATTCTAATTTGTATGAAAAACAAGGGGGGGGAACTGACTCATACTTTTTAATAGAATGTGTTTCTAATGTGGCAGATGAAAGCTTCAATTTACATAAATGTCTGAAACCTGTTACTCCATATATTTTCAGCCTTAATATGTTGATAGTTGATCTTTCACATATAATTGATTTCAGATCTAGTAAGTTTAAGCATATAGCTTGTTAGAACTGTATTGTATGCATGTAACAGAATTCAGAGGTTTATAATAATTAGCTGCTTGTAGTAATAACAATCATGCTGTGTCATAATGGTATTATATGGATCTAGCTTAGGTAACCACAAGGGTGTTTGAATGTATAAAAGTGCTTATGTGCAATTCAGCATCCCATTATTGGGCAAATTTCTTTTACATGTTTTCATATTATTCCTGTTTCCCTGCATGAGGAAGCAAGGAAGATGAGGAGAGACATTTTAGGTACATCATATTACCCTTTCATAAGTGAAGAGAGGACAAAAGGAGGCAATATCAAATCCTTGATGAGATAATTAAGCCCTTTTGTCAACAGCCAAAGTAATAGAAGAAACATGGAGTTAGTCTTCCCTAAATAGCTATGAAATCCTATTCAAGTAGGGTAGAGGAAGATTTATAATAAAATTAAACACGAAAATCTTTTTACTTTTTTGTGCGTGTGGTATCTAAGGATCCAATCCAGGGCCTTGTGCATGCTAAGGAGGCACTGTACCATTGAACTGCACACTTATTTATTTTTGAGGTGTCTCAGGCTGCTCATGAGCTTGTGGGGTCAAGGGGAGCCTTAGTAGTGGGGACTACAGGCCTCCCTTCCACTCCCCCACTCCCACCCACCCTTTGGTAGCTAATTCAAAAGTTTTCTGCACTTAAAAGCTTTTCTCTTTAAAGCTTTCTGCTGGGTAGTCATAGCAGTGCTGGTAAGCAGGCAAAAACTTTTTGAAGATGTGAAAGTTTATAGCAACAAGTTAGTACACAATAGATTTGTATGACTTTTTACCTTTATAGCAAGACCTACTTTAGTAGAATGGTAACTTACCACTTATGTGCCAAGAACTTTTCCACACCTCGTGGGAAAGTAATGTTATCCTTATTCTCTACAGAGAAGGAAACAGATTCAGAGTGGAAAAATCTGACTTGCTTAACAGTCACCAGGTGACAGGAGCAGACTGAGATGTTTAACTACTCATCTGCTTTAATGTATAGATTTGAAATATAATGGCTTGGTTAAGTATTAGTGGAGGGTTTCTTTTTTGCCATTTTGGAACTCAGGTCTTTGTTTATTAATATGGTGGGTTGTGGTTTTATTAGCTAACCCTTTTTCTAATTCTTTCTTGCTTTTTACCCTATTTTTAGGTTCCATACCCCATGAAGTGCCTCAGATATTAATTAATAGGGAACCTTTGCCTCATCTGCATTTTGATGTAGAACTTCTTGGAGACTGTGATGTCATAATTAATGAATTGTGTCATAGGTTAGGTGGTGAATATGCCAAACTTTGCTGTAACCCTGTAAAGCTTTCAGAAATTACTGAAAAACCTCCACGAACACAAAAAGAATTGGTTCATTTATCAGAGTTGCCACCAACACCTCTGCATATTTCAGAAGACTCAAGTTCACCAGAAAGAACTTCACCACCAACTGTTACACTTCTAGACCAAGTAACTAAGACTAAAGTTGATGATTTAAAAATACCTGAATCAAAAGATTATACGGAAGAAAAACTACAGGAAGTACAGACTTCTACTAGGAACACTGAGAGTATTAATATGGAGAATCTGGATTTGAAGGATATTGGTTCCAATACTGGAGAGAGAAATGAAAGAACTTCAGTTGCTGAAACAGTGAGAAAGTGCTGGCCCAGTAGACATGGAAGAGAGCAGATTAGTAAGAGACTTGATGGTAAGAAATGCTGTTGAACCATTTTCGAAATAATATTTTAACAAAATATTTGCAAAAAATTACCTTGGCCTGTGAGTCAGTTAGGGCAGAGAGGTGTGTGTGTGTCCTGTGGTGCTAGAGCTCAAACGTAGGGCCTGATGCATGCTAACCAAGCTCTAACCACTGAGCTGTACACCCAGCCATGTACACCCAGCCATGATTAGGGTAGGTTTATGAAACAGTTTACTGTGTTCCAAGAAACTAAAGTTCACCAGGCACGGTGGTGCATGCCTGTAATCCCAGTGGCTCAGGAGGCGGAGGCAGGAGGATTGCAAGTTCGAGACCAGAGGCAGTCTGCCTCTGAGACCCTGTCTCAAAAAGTAAAAAAGAGGGCTGGGGGTGCAGCTTAGTGGTCCAGCACTTGTAGAGCATGCAAACGCGAGGCCCTGGGTCCAACCCCCAGTACCGCAAAAAAAAAAAAAAAAAAAAAAAAAAAAAAAAAAAAAAAAAAAAAAAAAAAAAAAAAAAAAAAAAAAAAAAAAAAAAAAAACAGAACTTAACTTAGAGAAAGGTAAATCCGGTAATATATAATGCATGAGGAGTGTTTGTTTTTAATGGTTGCATATATGTTGTGTCTCAGTAGAGAATGGGAAGATATAGCCAGGCGTGGTGGCTATACCATTAGCCCAGTGACTCGGGAGGAAGAGGCAGGAGGATCATGAGTTCTAGGCTAGAGGCAGCCTGCATAACTTGGTGAGAACCCTATCTTAGGATAAAAAATTAAAAAAGGGATGGAGATGCAGTTCAGTGAAGGACACTGGCAAAGTGTGCAAAGCCCTGGATTCAACTCCTGAAGACTGCAGGAAAAAAAAAAGGGAAGATAAATATTAAACTGAGAATGGGTTTTATATTGCACACACTGATCAGTTCTAGTTCTTCCTAGAAGAAAGGATGACTAATGTTTGGTTGCTTATTATAGGTCATGTTTTATCACATAACTGTTTTTAATCTCATAGGTATGAATTACTGTATATTTTCAGTTCCAATCCACACTCTTCAACAGTTGTAGAGAGCTATAAAATCAGACGTGGATTTAGAATTGTGTGCAGGTTGGATTTGGGTTGAGAACTCTCAGCCTAGCCCTCAACCGTGAATCTAATCCATGTGGGATTGTAAACCACATCTGATTTTGTAGACCTCAGACTATTGAAAGGGTGTGGATAATATTCAAGAATATGCAGTAGTATTACTTCCCAAGTGGGAAAACTGAAGACCAGAGAATTTAAGTGCCCAATATGATTTAATAACTAGGAAGTGGAAGTTGTGGTTGTTGTTAAGTGCCATTGAGTCAGGTCTTTCTTCATAGTGACCCTATGTACAACAGAATGAAACACTATCTGACATTGTGCCATGCACTTGATCTTTTTTATGTTTAAGCGTATTGTTACAGCCACTGTGTCCATTAGTCTATCTAGTTGAGGGTCTTCCTTTTTCTCATTGGCCCGCCCCTCTCTCGAACATGATATCCTTCTTCAGGGATTGGACCCTTCTGACATGTCCAAAATACATTAAGATGAAAACACATAAGACGAAGTCTAACAGTCCTTGCTTCCAAGGAGTACCCTGGTTGCACTTCTTCTAGGACGGATCTGTTGGTTCCCTTGGCAATCTATCGTATACTCAGTATTTGTCTCCAGTACATGTCACTGAACGCTTTGCCGCCAGTATTAGACACAAGCAGGGTCACCCATGGTGGACAGGTTTCAGCTGAGTTTCCAGACTAACACAGATTAGGGAGAAGGACCAGGCAGCCCACTCCTGGAACAATTAGCCATTGAAAACCTTATGAATAGCAGAGGAAGTAAGAAAGCTAGGTTTATCTATCCTCAGGGGCTGCCCCCTTAGCCACCATACTTGTCTCAGATCTAGAAAAACCTGATTCTTCTCTGCTGAGTATCAGGAATAGCGCCTACCATGCTTTGACACATGCAAAATCTTAACAATTAGTATTAACATAGGTGAAATAGCCTTCTGCTATTTGGAAGTTGATTTTGAAGTAGTGTATGTGGGGAAAGTCAGAAAGAACAAAAATTCACCCTCTTTATCACAAGTTTGAGGCCAGAGGCAGCCTGCACAATTTAGCAAGTGAGACCCTGTCTGAAATGGAGCCTAGGGGTGCAGCTTAGTGGTAGAGCACTTGCCTAGAATGCATTTAGGCTCTGCTGGAGAAGAACAAGGTACATTACTAGTTCGAACAAAACACACAAAACATAGCTTCTTTTTGGACATAAAGCTATAGAGGGCTTTCCAAAAAAACCCAACAGTAAGTTGTTGTTGTTAGGTGCTGTCGAGTCGGTATCCGACTCATAGCGACCCTCTGTACAACAGAGGAAACACTATCTTCAGCGCTTCTCTGCTGTTCATAGTAAGTAGAGTGTTGAAAATGGAATTCTGCCCAGGGGAAATTAGGATGAACATAGATCATTCTCATGTTTGCAAATGTAGCTGAAGACAGAAGTAAACAAATTGGTACTGATTTAGTCAGGTGATGCAAGCCTCTCATATACAAAGTCTACCTGAGTACTGGAAGATTTGCACTGGGAATTTTCCGTTTTCCTTGAGTATCTTTGAGAGATTTATCCAGACATATATAACTCTTTATCCTTGGAAACGAGTAAACTGGGAGCACTCTGTTTTATATTATAGTTGGTTTTATTCTACAGAGTCTTTACCTTTAGGTACAGGCTTTGGAACTGGATCTGTCTCAGTTCCATCTTAGGCAAGTTACTTAATCTGTTTCCTGAACTGTAAAACAGGAATAAAATAGCACATACCTGATAGAATTGTGATAATTTAAAACAGCAATTTGTAAGCTGGGCATGGTGCCACGTGTATGTAATCTCAGCACTTGTGAGGCAGAGAGGCAGGAGGATCTGAGTTTGTTTCAAAATACCAAAACCAAAACATACACATAAAGAGTGTAAAATTGTTGTTAAAGCCAGATTGGCCACTAGACTTCATTCACACATTTCAGTTAGCTAAAGTTACTGCCTAGTTTTGCTTCTGTCTGAGGTCAAGGGTGAAAAGGAGGAGAGAGCTGTGATTCAGTGCTTGACCACTTTCTGAGCACCCAACCACTGTACTAACACCTGTATGAAATGACACACCTGTGACACTTCTGGCTGAAACAAAGGAGAAAGTGTCACTTTGTCAAGATCAAGGAGTAAAAACCTGTTTTGGTGGTGTGTTCACGATCTTGGTTTTTTTTAATTTATGTATGCCATATACTCATGGCACCCAAGTAGTACTGTAGCACTAAAAGTGAAGGAAAGAGGAAAACAACAACTGAATTTAGAAAAGAACCTATTGCCAAGGATGTGAGTGGCATGTGTTGTCTGAATTAGCCATTCAGTATGAGACAGGAACCAGTAAATGCCATTTTTTTCCCCCTTCAGTCCTGGGGGTTGAACCCAGGGCCTCACACTTGCATGCTCTGCAAGCGCTGGACCACTGAGCTGCACCCCCAGCCCATTTTTTTACTTTTTGAGACAGGGTCTCACTAAGTTACACAGACTGCCTCGTCTTGGACTTGTGATCCTCCTGCCTCCACCTCCTGAGCCGCTAGGATTACAGGCATGCGCCACAGCGCCCGGCTAACATTTTTGAGGCTGGGGAAGTCTTGGCATTCAAACTGATTGGCACTAGATCAGTCTTCCAGAAGATTCTGGTTGAGTGCTGCTGAGTTACTACTCTTAAACTCCCTGCCGTTTTACTCTGAAAATTTAATACTGTTGTCTAGAAAACATACTTCTGTGAATTGTGTTGTAAGAGGAACTTAAGTGTTTTTCAATGCAATTTGTAATGGATTATAAAATCAGTTTTGTGTATTCAGGCCAGAATTGTCACACGATAGGTTGTTTCATTGTGAGAATTAAGTGGGGCATGATGCTGCCTAAAAAAGAGAAACTGGTATGCTAAGTATTTGCAGACTGGGCTTTTGTGATTGACTCTGGGAATATAGTGCAGTAAATGTGTATCATCTATATGAAAACAGACTTAGCTACTTGTTCAAGGGTAGAATACACTAATTTTGAAAGAATACTACCCTTTCACTTAAACTGGGCAACAGTTTAGGGTAGGGTTGATTCAATGTGATATAAATTTAAAGTGATGGTTTAAGAACAGATAGAGGAATAGTTTTGACCTGACCTGGGGTCTGTGGCTTTTAAGGGGAGGAAATCAGGGGGTTTTGTAGGTTAACTCTGAGTATAAATTTGAGAGGACACTGGGGAGCAAAAAGTTCAAGACCAGTGCTAGATCAGCAATTCTCAAATCAACAAGTACAGGGTTCTTATAAAAAGATTTAGGAGGCAGGTGGCTCCATGGTAGAGCTGTGTGCTTATTAAATAAGCATGTGTGAGACCCTAGGTTCAAACCTCCCTACACACAAAAAGCTGAAGCTGTTGATTCAGTAAGTGGATGGTGGTGGTGGTGGTGGTAGGTGCTGTTGAGTCATGTCCAACTCATAGCAACCCTTATAGGGTTTTCAGTGGCTGATTGTTTTGGGATTGCTTCAGGAGTGGGTTACCACATCCTTCTGTTTTTGTGGTGCTGGGAATTGAACTCAGGACCTCAGAGACTGCAGAATGGTGCTCTACCAACTGAACTAAATCCCAGCCCTATGGTCGGGCCTGAGAATCTAAATTTTTAACAAGCTCCCAGATGGCTGTATCTACAGAATGCATTTTGAAGAGGTAGAAGACTTTGTTTTAGGTTTGTAGTAGGTAGGAGAAAGATGTTATATGAAAATACTTAAAGAAATACTTTAAAACCATATGTAGCTGGGTGTGGTAGCGTATGCCTGTAACTCCAGCACTTGGGAGGCTGAGGTAGGAGGTTCAGAAGTTTGAGGCCAGTCTGAGATACATAGACAAACACAGGGTTGTTAAAAGTTGTTTCATTTTCCAGACGAGGAAATGGAGACAGAGATACTAAGATGTAAACTCAGGACTGAAACACCTTTTTCCCCCCCAAAAAACACTAATAAGTAATAGCCTCTAGTAATTAATACTCATAAAAGGCAGAGTTGGAATCTACAATTGACTCCAGACTAACTAGTCTATGTTAATTATTAGAAAACTGGAAGTAACTAATTTTTTATTACTATATTTCAGGTAATCAATATCTCTTTTTACCACCAAACCGTTATATTTTCCATGGCGCTGAGGTATATTCAGACTCGGAAGATGATGTCTTATCCTCTAGTTCATGTGGCAGTAACAGTGATAGTGGTACATGCCAGAGTCCAAGTTTAGAAGAACCCATGGAAGATGAAAGTGAGATTGAAGAATTCTATAATGGCTTGGAAGATGATGCTGACATACCAGAGGGAGCTAGAAGAGCTGCATTTGGGGCTGATGGAGGTGATCAAGAGTCAGTTAATGAAGCTGTATCTGTGAAACAGGAAGTAACAGACATGAACTATCCAAATAAATCATAATGTAATTATTGGCCAAGTACAGGAATTGTTCCACCAGCATTAGGAACTTTAGCATGTCAAATGAATGTTTACTTGTGAACTGAATAGAACAAGGAAACCGGAAAGATGTAATATTTATAGACTGGTAAAATAGACTGTTTTCTCATGGGTAATTTTTCTAACTTCTATTATTTCTGTACTTATACACTGAACACTAACTTTTTTTTTTTTTTTTTTTTTTTAAAGAAAGGTACTAAGTATCTTTAATCAACTGTTGGTCAAGATATCACTTTCTTTTAAAGGTTCATTTATTTGTACGATACGTCCATATGTATATATAATTTTTTGTTTTTGCCTTGTGAGCTTTCAGCATCTTAAAGTTTTCAAAAAGCCATTGGAATGTTAATGTAAAGGGAACAGCTTATCTAGACCAAAGAATGGTATTTTCACACTTTTTTTTTTTTTTTGGTAACTTTGAATGGTTCGAAGTCCTTAAAATCTGTTCTGCTGAACTTTTGATTATTTAGCACAATCACCTATTTTTAAACACTGGCATTTTCCAAACTTGTGGCAGCTAACTTTTTTAAAATCACAACTGACATGCAATGTGAGAAGGAAGTCAACAATATGTAAGAAAGCACTCAGTTGTCTTTACTTTTAAAGTAAGACTTGGTGCTAAGAATTTCAGGAGTATTGTATTGTTGAAATGAAGATGGCTTTTGTACTTCCTGCGGATATGTAGTAATGTCTATATTGGCTCATAAAACTAACCTGAAAAACAAATAAATGCTTTGGAAGTGTTTCAGTTGCTTTAGAAACAATAGTGCCTGCCTGCATCCCCTTAATTTTGAATGTTTGCCATTGTTTAAATATCAGTCACTGTGGTATAGCTTGCATTGATCCTTTTCCACAAGTAAACTGCCAAGATGTGAATATGCGAAGCTTTTCTGAATCTATAAGAATATTTTGGATTGCTGTTTTTTCATTAACAAGGACAGCAACAGGCCCCTTGGTTACAGTTCCAAAGTAGTAGATGTTGTAACTCAATTAGGAAGTACATGTCTCCTGTTGGGAAGATTCTGTGTAATAAATACCAAACTGCTAGCCTAGTATTACAGAGATGAACATGATGTAACCTGTAATAGCAACATAGTAATGAATGAAACTATTTCATACAATGTATCTTTATTTAAAAGCTTAGCTTGCCTTTGAGTTCAATTTTCTCAAATGCAGAAACTTCTGGCCTTTCAAAAAAGTTCATACTTTATAAAATTGCACAGAAAGCATTTACTTGCCAGACCTTTTTTGAACATTATTCCCAAATTATGTTTTCCTATGTTGGTTTAGTATTTATTGCAATAAAAAGAGTTTGAAATATAGCTGTTCTTTATGCGTAAAATACCCAGCTAGGACCATTACTGCCAGAGAAAAAACTGTATTGAATGGCCATTTCCGTACCTAAAACGTCTCACTCTGAATTTGGCTACACTAAAGAATGCAGTATATTTAGGTTTCCATTTGCATGACGTGTTTGTGTGCTATAGATGATATTTTAAATTGAAAAATTTGTTTTAAATTATTTTTTACAGTGAAGACTGTTTTCAGCTCTTTTTATATTGTACATAGTCTTTTATGTAATCTACTGGCATATGTTTTATAGACTGTTTAATGACTGGATATCTTCCTCCAACTTTTGAAATACAAAACCAGTGTTTTATACTGTACACTGTTTTAAAACTATTAAAACTGTCATTTGACTTTTTTTCTGTTAACTTACATTGTTTAAGATACAACATTTTTTAAGTCTTACATTTATGTAGCTTGAAGGCTGTGTTACATGCTACCTTCTCATACTACACTTCTTTCAATTTTATAGCATTAGCCTAATCAATCAGGCCAGTCTCAATGTTTCAGCCATTTTAAGGCCAGGGGCCTAAGCAGATAAATGTGCAGGAAAGGCAGAGCAGGGCATAAAGGAGGACTTTAAAAGCCAGGTTACCTGAAAATCTATTCTTGTATAAGTCTCCCAGGTACTAAGACTGTAGATCATATTTGTTACCAACCTTTCCTTGCAGAGTAATCATGTAGCCCAGCCTGGCCTCAAACTCAAGTGATCCTCCTGTCTGAACCTCCTATGCTGCTGGGAGTATAGGCACATGTCACTGTGCCTGGCTGCAGTATGAACTTTTTGAAGCTGACCTGAGTTTTTGAGGCAACTATTGAAGAGACTAGAAATGTGTCCCTTAACAATGTGTATATATAATAAATCCTTCACTGGCAGTTTCCTATTCCCAGATGCCAACTTTACTAGCCAACTTTGTAGGCTGCCCATACTCAAGCCATTAATTAAGGAACAGTGACATGCGTTTATGCTCAAATTGGAAAAAGGAAATATGTCCATAGTCATTTAGTTATAAAATATACTTGGAAACATCTAATTAAAACCATGTACCCAATGCTACCCTCTAATCTAGTACATGATTTTTTTTTTCGTAGTGCCCTACAAAATAATGGTATATTTTTACCCAATGATACCTTACATTACCATCCACTAAGTTTTTTTTGGTAAATATTTGAAACAAATCTCAACTCCTTCAACCTAGAAGGGGAGAAGGGGAGTATGTGTATACCAAACAGACAAATATCTATCAAAACATGCCATTCTTAAGCTAGGATTTAGTAGTAGAGAAATGGTCTGATGACCAGTTCCCTGTGCATATAGCCTGAGCCTCACCTTGTAGAAAGATTTATTTGGTATATAGCAGGATGTGAAATATTCAGCAGAGGAGGAGGGTAAACTACCCATAAGGAGTTCTGGATAGCCAAAGTGCAAAAGTGGTAGGGGAAGAGCTGAGAATAGCTTGTTGAACCGAGAATTCTCTTCACTTTTCAGGCAGATCCTCCCCTACACATTTGATTCAAAACTTCTTGAATCTCTTTGATTCAAAATTTGCTAAACTAAATACAGTAAAAATCTAGAAGGAAGGAAGGTAGGTCAAAAATCTGTTAGTGAACACCTTTAGGAACACTGTCTCTTAAAACACCTGTGTAGGGGGCAAGTATCATGTTTAGTCAATTCAAAGGTCATAGTCTACAATTTAGAAAACAGTATTTGCCTACTTGCTATTTTGATCTACAAAGAACAAGATATTTTTGTTTTTATAAGACAGCAATTTAAAAAATTTTCAGTGGCATGGTGGTAATGCCATACTACCCGAAACACTGCCATCTGTGTTTCTCTGGTATTCATAGGGTTACTGATGGCTGACCTCTGTGAGTGGGCTGCTGGGTTCTGGGTTCTCCCTCCCAAGCCTACAGCACCCAGTATTCCCAGGCCATCTCTGATCCAAATACTAAACAGGCCTGACCCTGCTTAGCTTCCAAGATCTGATGGGATCGGACACCAGGGTGCTACAGCCGTAGACAGAAATCACAAATGAAAAATGAGCACCTGACCCATATATGTTTTTGATCTGAATAATCACTACCCTCAGGGAAAGGACAAACAAGATACATGGAAGAATGGAAGGATGCTCCTTCAAGGAAAATGCCTCTAGTGAGAATATTGTTTTAGTTGCTTTATAAAAGACACCTGTGGCTCACTTGTAGTTTTTTAAACTAAGCCACTGCAAAGTACACGTCCACAATCCCTTATCCAAGCATTTGGGAATTATGAATTCTAGAGAATTTTTAAAGAACATAGGAGTCATCATAGTCCTGTTTAGTGACTACCATAAATAGGGTCAACAATTCAGATCAAGATTTTACTACAAAATAAGATGAAAATTTCAGGTCTTTCCATTTTGGAATTGGAGATATTAGATCTCTATAAGACATAAATTTATATTCGGAACACATATCCAAAATTTAAGGAACTCCCTGAGATAGCCTCCTTTTTGGAGAATTTTGTTATATGAGAACCACTAAAAGTTTAAATATTAAACCAATAAATCTTTATTATTTAAAGTTTTCATACTTTTATAAATTTAAAAAATAAATATTTGCATTATAGCAGAAAGTCACAGGTATTGCATCAACTCACTTTTACAACTTAGTAACAAGATAACTAAGCATCAGCACCATAAAACTGTTAAGATTCATTTCTAAAATTCAAGGAAATACTTCTTAAAGCACTGAGTACTAACCTGCAGCATTAATAGGTTTAGAAGCTATACTTCAGTGATTGGTTCTCAGAGAAGCCAATGTTTCTATTTCTGGCAATTGCAGAGATAAAGTTCTTCCATTACTAAAAATAAGCTTTCTGACAACCTCCCATTTATCAGCATCTCAGGATTCACAAAAGAGGAAAGAACTACAAGTTACTAAGTATAATTCTTATTTGTAATTTAGGTTTTCACAGACATTATTCTAGCAAAAAAGACTGTTTCACCATGCTTTTTTTCTTTTTACACAATCTCAGAGTAAGATTAAATTATAATTTTTAACCCTTAAAATTCAGCTCAGTTAAATTATAACCATAGAAACTGTACTGGTATCAGAACATAACTATTTTATTACAAAACTTACCATTATTTACAAAATGGAAAAATAATCAAATGATTACTGCAGGCCAAAGTTAAAGGTTTTTCACCCAGTGATTGAAGAAAAGCAACATTTCCATGCACTCACACATCAGGTCATTTCTGAAATATGCAAACTCTTAAAATTCAGGTTAGTAAAACTTTAATGTATCCACAATACTTGTATGTTTATGAAGATGAGGGAAAAAAAAATCCATGGTTCTGTACAATAAATTTAGTATTAACAGTTCATTTTAATATTTTTTGGCTTTCATGAATACTCATAGCACTGAACATTTTGCAAGTAAAATTATAATGGTACCTCTGTCACTTTGCTGAATTCATCACCACAAGAAAAACATGTAGTTTAATGCTTTTGCACTAAACTGAATAGCTGTAACTCCAAAGTTATATCAAACTGAAGCCTTCATTGTGATCAATAGCTTGGATCAGTTTGGAGCGTAAAGTTTCTTTTTCTGTATATTTTGGGAGATCTAGAAGATTAAAACAAGTATGGGAAACTGGGAGATACTCTTCACCACCTCCTGTTGATTGGATGACCAGTTTCAGACTCTTCATACCGAGAATAGGAATGCGATCACTACCTGTCAAAAATACTGCCGCAGAAAAAGAAATATTTAGACAACATATTAGAAGCAAATAGTAGTACAGTCACAATAGCACAGTTTTACATGAACATATGCTGTGAGATGGAAATGGAAGACAATTACTCATCCACACACAGCCTGGAAACACCGGATGTTGTAAGCTTGGGAAAAGGACCCAGCAACCCAATCCCAAAAAACAATCTGCCATTGAAAACCCTACGAATAGCAGAGAAGCAATACTGTTTCATCCGTTGTATGTAGGGTCACTTATGAGTTGGACACCAACTCAACAGCACCGAACAACAACATCCACACACTACTTTTCCCTTACAAGTCATGGTCTTAATATTGGCATACAAGAGGTGCTCAATAAATATTTGATGAATGAATGACTGTTGCTATTGACAAAAACATTCTGGAGGCCCTTCTTTTGGGAAAAGCCATCTAGAGAACTGGTTGATAAGCGAAATACAAAATGCAGTACTTTTCTTGATTTCTTTTTCTACTTGTTATTTTTGATTAAAAATTTATAATGGATAGCCAAAACACAAATAACTTTTGAAGAATCATAATTTGCCATCCTTATGATACAGGAAAGAATTTAACCAAGATTCTCAAAAAGAGATTGCCAAAAATATTCTTGGTAACAACAGGAGTATCAAAGAAAATGTCACTGATTTACACACACAAATTGTGACAACTTTAAAAATAAGTCAAATTAGAATTGAGATTTTAATATATGAAAAAAAGACATCAGATTATAAATGTAGGAATTAAAGCCTGGAAAAGAAAAGCTCTGTTTTCAAAGGAAATTCCCAAGTTTTAGTGCTGAAGCAAAGAAAAAAAGAAAACAAAAAACAAACACAGGAAAGAACTACTCCAAAGATCTTTTTAGAACTTTTAAAAGGGATTTTACAATCATTGTTTATTGTAACCACAGTTTGTAGTTTTTTATTTCTAAGAACCAGTGCTTTTATGGAGGCAAACTGAATTTAGCTTTTGAAATATGAAAACACATTCAATTAAGAATGCAGATTAACTCTTTCAAAAAAAATTAGTTGAAGATTTAAAACACTGACTAGGAATGATACTAAGAAAACAATCCACCCAAGTGAGTCCATATAGTGTAAATTTATTAGATTTCTAGTTAGAAATACTTACATAGAAACTGCTTTTTCTTTTCCAATGGTAATTCGTGAAATACTTCCCAAAAAATTTTTATCGTAGGATGTTCTGCCCAGTACTCCCCTTTGTATTCTGTATTCTAAAAACAACATTTTATTAATATTAAAGGATACTGGTTTTGTCTTAATCTGTTAAATTGGCTTCCTTACCCTAGAGACCCAGGAATTTGCAACTTGGGCAATGCAATAGATTTATCCGCTATTTTCTGGGCACTGTGCAATTTGAAGCTATTATTTTCCAGGAGAAAGAGAAGAAAGATGTATGTATCAAAGATGTATGAATCACCTCATCCCTTCAAAGAAAATAGTAGGGACATTACTGACTAATGTCATTTTCCCAAGTAGATATCCAAATAAAAATAAACTACAATTACTAAAATAATGTTAAATGATTAAAAAAAGTTGAGTATAGCATTATCTATAATTCTAAAATTTTAGGGTTTTCATAAATAGAAATCAAACTATTCTTACATTCTCTTTCTCCTTTATAAAAATGCTACTAAAAGCATCATTAATGATTTCCTGTGGTAGTCAATTTTCAAGATGGCCCCCAGTGAGCCTCCTGGTATTCATGCCCTTGAATAGTCCCTTCCCACAATGAATAGGTCTAATAAATGTGATTAAGATACTGCAGATATGAGGAATGTATAACTTCTGGGCTAGATCATAAAACATACCTCTGTGACCAGGCATGGTGGCAGATGCCTATAATCCCAGAGACCCAGGAGGCAGGTTCAAGGCCAGAGGCAGCCTCCTGACTCAATTAAAGGGGGGGGGGGTGCAGCTCAGTGGCAGCGCATTTGCAAAGTATGTGCATGAGGCCCTTAGTTCAATCACCAGTGCCACAAAAACCAAACAAACAAAACAAACACCTCTGTGGCTTCAGCTCCTCTTTAAAATCCCTTACTCTAGGGGAATTCAGTTGCCATTTCATGAAGACACTCAAATAGCCCTATGGTGAGAGGTCTTTATGGTGCTATACTGAGCCCTCTTGCCAATAGCCATGTGAGTGAGCCATCTGGGAAGCAACTATCCTCAATCAAGCCTTTAGATGACTACAGCACCAACCAACCATATCTTAACTGTATCAAGAGACCTTGGAGCCAAAAGTACCTAGCTAAGCCATTCCTGAATTCCTGACCCACAAATCTGTGAGACAATAAATGTTATTTTTTAAGCCATTAAGTTTTGGGATAGGGCTGGGATTTGGCTCAGTTGGTAGAGCGCTGCTTGGTAGAGTGCTGCTTTGCAGTTTCTGAGGTCCTGGGTTTGATTCTCAGAACCCCAAAACGGGAGGAGGTGGTGGCAATCCACTCCCAAGGCAACCCCGAAACAATCAGCCATTAAAAACCCTGTGAGGGTTGCTAAGAGTCAGACCCGACTCGACGGCACCTAACAACAAGTTTTGGGATAATATGCAGCAATAGAATTTTCTTTCAAAAACACTAGTAAAAAAAATTTGAGAGAAAGGGAGGAGGAAGTGAATACCTTGTGTCCTTTAATTTTTAGTTCTTAGATATAAAGATCCTTCTAGCATCAGGGGCTTGGGACACACTGTTATCTTAGGCCTATACCACTTGGACACATCCTTATTTCTTTATTCATCAAGCTAATTTCTACCTATACTTTAAGGCTCAGTATCAATGTTACCTAGTTCATTCATGGATTTATTCAGCAAATATATAATGAGTTTTAGTTAAAGTTTTTGGAGAAACTGCAGTGAACAGAGTCCTTAGTTGTGGAATTTACCATCTAGAGAGAGGCTTTTCCAAATTTGTTGTTGTTGTTGTTAGGTGCCATCGAGTCGGTATCCGACTCATAGCGACCCTCATGGGGTTTTCAATGGCTGTTTCGGGATTGTCTTGGGAGTGGATTGCCAGGCCCTTCTCCCACTTTTGCAGTGCTGGGAATTGAACTCGGGACCTCAGAGACTGCAGTGCAGCGCTCTACCCACTGAGCTAAATCCCAGCTCCTTTCCAAATTTAGTGAGCCTGTTTAGGTCCTTCCTTCAATACCATTCACTAAACTCTTTCTCTACCTTTGTATTAGCCATGATTCAATTAAGTAATGCCTAGACCCTCCCAAGAAAGAAAAGATCATGATGCAATCTCATTTACTATGGTCTTCCTAATCTCTTGTATAGTATCAGGTACTCAGCAGAGGCTCAATAAGTATTTGTTAATGGATTTCTTGAATTTTGAACCCTTCCTATTTGTAGCCATGCTTATCTCAACTACTGAATAATCCAGATCTGCAAAACAAGTACTGCTATACTTGCAAACAAGTTTGGAGAATATAGTTTGGTTCCTAGAAATGTTTATTAATATGTTTGCATTTAAAGTTTCAAGCATGTTAGTGTGGAATGAAAGGTGGATGGCTAAAGATCTTTTTTCTCTAAATGGTATGGGGGAAATGCATACATAATCCTGATTAAGTAAGAATATTTAAGCTACAAATCAGCTGGGTGTGGTGGCACATGCCTATAATCCCAGCAACTTGGGAGGCAGAAGCAGGAGGATTGCAAGTTTGAGGCCAGATGCTGCCTGTGTAGTTTAGCGAGACCCTCTCTCAAAACAAAAAGTAAAAACTGGACAAGTGGTGCACCTCAGTATTAGAGAGTTGACAAACCAGGAGTGAAGCCCTGAGTTCAAGCTCCCAGTACCTCAAAAAAATAAAAAATTAAAAAAATTAAAATAAATAAATAAAAGAGCCACGAATCAGACTCATTGAAAGTATAATGAATCAGATATGGAATGGAAGATATTAAAGTATACTAAAGTACGTTAAGATGAACTAAGTACGCTAAATATAACAAAATCCTGTCTGACTGAACAAATACTTCTATCAACACCTCAAGCAAGGTTTTAAGTACTTACTGAATGCTCTTTTAGATGCTAGGAATACAGCAGTGAACAATGAAGCAAAAATCCTGCCCTCAGGATGCTTACGTTGTGGTGGGGGTAGGAACAACAGTAAAGATCAGTAAGTAAAATTTATATTACATCAAATTAAGAAAAAGATAAATAAACTGGGTACCACTGCACAAGCCTGTAATCCTAGCAACTCAGGACACTGAGGCAGAAGGATTGTGGGTTTGAGGCCAGAGATACTCTGTATCATTTCATAAGACCCTGACTCAAAATAAAAAACAAAAAAGGGGTTTGGGGTACAGTTCAGTGGTACAGTATTTGCTTAACATGTGGAAGACCCTGGGTTCAACCCCTCAGTACTGGGTGGGGCGGGGGGAAGAAAAAGTAAAGAAAAGAAAACAGGGAAGAGAGATAGTACATGTGTGTACACAGAGGAGAGTGCTGTAATTTTAGATCAGCCATCCAGGGAAGGTCTTTGAGAAGATATAAACACAAAACTAAGGTGAGAGCCAGAACCTTTTGGGATTATCAAACCGAAAAAACTTCCAGCCATAGACAGGCCTGGAGAGCTCTAGGCTCAGCAAAGAGGCTGAAGCAGAATGAGAGAAACAATCATAGGAGATCAGGTAATCAGGGACGAATTGTACAGGATCTAAAGGGTGATGACAAGGTATTGTATTATTTTCATTTTATAATGATTAGAGGCAGAGTCCATTCTCAGTGGGGGATCACTTCAAGTTAGTATCTATGGGTTTCTTCTCTTGAGCACATCAATTTATTCCAAAAAAAGAAACCTTCAATCTCCTTCCTGGAGGATTTAAGATTGGTTACCAGCACTATGTATGCAATCCTCTGTTTCACCTGGTTTCCAGATTCTAAAGCCTCTCTTACACACTGGCTTTTGCTGGGTAGAAGAAGGAATATGAGGGGTCCAATTATTCTTTGGGGCTGGGGATTAGCTATTAACTAAGTTGTTAAGAGTACTGGAAGGCACTCTGAGGACCCAGGTTCAATCCCCAGCACCCCCAAAATAGGAAAATGATATGCAATCCACTCCCGAAACAATCCTGAAACAATCAGCCATGGGAAACCCTATGACATTCGCTATGAGTCAGACATAACTTGATGGCACCTAACAACAACAACAATCTTTGAGTGCTTTTGCTCCAATCCTACACCCCTGCCAATTCTTAAGCTTTTCCTAGGATGCAAATGGGTTGCTGATCCTGTCTCTCTGGTGGCTTAGTATTCAATTCCCTCTAAGTCACTCATCAATATACCCCATCAATTTTCCATCTTCCCAAACTATTTCTTCCTCTTGTTCATGTATTTTTTTTGGGGGTGTGCCTGTATTCTTATTTTGAATTTCTTCATTGCCAATCTAGTGAGATTTGGAGAGGGAGTATGGATTAATGTGTGTTTATTGTACCATGTTTAATCAGAAGTCATAATTTTTTTAAACTTTAATTTTATTCTCTAAATTATCACATAGTAAAATGACTTTTTGCCAGGCGCCAGAATGCATGCTTGTAATTAATCCCAGTGATTTGGGGAGGATGAGACAGGAGGATCTTGAGTTCAAGGACAGAGGCAGCCTGTGTAACTTTGTAAGATCCTGTCTCAAAGAATTATAAAAAGAGCTGGGCATGGTGGCTCAGCCTTTAAGCCCAGCAAATCAGGAGGCTGAGGCAGGAGGACAGCACGTTCAAGGCCAGAGGCAGCCTGTGTAACTTAGCAAGACCCTGTCTCAAGATTAAAAAATTAAAAAGAAGCTAGAGGTACAGCTCAATTATAGAGCACTTGCCTACCATGTGCAAGGCCTGGGTTACTCCTCAGACCTGAAAAACACCCAAACCATACGAACAAAAAACCCCTGACTTTCTGGAATGTGTTTAGTTCTATGAATTTTAAGCATATGTATGGACAGAATCACATTAAAACCACTGTCACAATTTGAACACTGAACAGTTTCATCACTGTTGTACTGGAAGTCTTTTGTGCTACCCATCCTAAACCATACCCTCCCTCTACGCCTAGCCCCTGTTCACCAGAGTTTTGTCATTTCAAGAATGTCGTAAAATGCCAGGGGTGGTGGTGCATGCCTTTTACGCTCAGCACACAGGAAGCTGAGGCAGGAGGATAGCTGCCAAGTTCAAGGCCAGACTGTACTACACAGTGAGTTCTAGGCCAGTGGGGTCTACAGAGTGAGACCTTGTCTCAAAAACAAAAACATCAAAAATAAATTTTAAAAAATTATCCCCCCAAAAGACAATAAGGTCATGAAAAACAGAACTATATAATCCTTTTACACTAAGTGTAAAGCCTCTGCAAACCATCTAGTAGTTACATGTATCAACAAGGCATTCCTTTCTAATGCTCAGTAGTAGTCTACAGAAGTATGGATGTTCCATCATTGGCTTATCCATTCACCCACTTGAAGGACTCTGGGTTTCCAGTTTGGGGCTCACTTGTAGGTTTATTTATTTTTTTCTCTCTTGGTGGCAGGGATTGAACTCAGGGTTTTGCACAAGCTAGGCAAACACTCTATCACTGAGCCTCACCCGTAGCCCCAGATATTTAAAAGTATATATTTTATGTTTTGTTTTGAGATGGAGTCTATGTTGCTCAGGCTGGTCTTGAACTACTGCTCAAGTGATCCTCTTGCCTCAGCCTCTCCAAGTAAAAATATATATTTAAATTGCTATAAAATATATATATACCATAAAGCACAATTTTTTTTTGAAACAGTTTATTATATAGCCCAAGCTGGCACCCAACTCAAAATTTTCCTGCTTCAGTGTCCTAAATACTGGGATGACAAGTGTGTATTACTATACCTGGCACACTTTAACCTTTATTCCCCCTCCCCCCTCCATTGGGGGATTGAACCCAGGGCCTCACACATGCCTTGTAAGCACTGTACCACTGAGCTGCACCTTCAGCATTGTTTTTTTTTTTTTTTTTCACTTTTTATTTTGAGGCAGGATCTCACTAAATTATGCAGGCTGCTTCTGCCTCCCAAACTGTTGGAATTACAGGGATGAGCCACTACACCTGGCTCTTAACCGTTTTTAATTATACAGTTCAATGGCATTAAGCACATTCACATTATTGTGCAACCATCACCACCATCCATTTCCAGAATTCTTTATCTTGTAAAACTGAAACTCTATAACCATTAAACATAATTCCCCACTTCCCTCTTAATTTACAGATTTTTGTGTGAAAATAAAATACCAAGGAGTAGGACTGCTAGGTAATATAGAAAATGCAAGCTTAACTCTATAACAAACCTCCAAACTGGAAAACTTGTATCAAATGACACTAGATTATTAGAAAAATGGACAGGTTAACTCTGCAGTGGTGTTTCTCAAAGTTGAACTAATCTACCATTTTATTAAATGTTTAACAAAAGAAATACTTGAGAATTACTCGGAAAAGAGAAAAGTTGTTTTAAAACTTTCTAATCGTTTCCCTAAAGTGTGGTTAAAGTATTAGTAATAAAGACCATAGGCTCTGTTTCTTTGCTAAAAATTTAACACTGAGTCTGATCAGAGAAAAAGGAAGAGAAAGGAAGTTAGACATTGCAAATGCTTTTCATAATAGTTTTCCTAGGATGAAGGGCAGTTGAAAACCCATTCACTTTTGGCTGGGGCTTCTAGTAAGCCTGTGCCACAGATATTTTTCTGTATCAACACTACCAAAGCCACCAAGCACAGAAAGCTATTCACAATGTATACAGAGTTCAAGTCCATTCTTTGTTGAGTAAAAAGGGTTGAGTTTTCCTATCAAATGACAGAGATAAATTGTATAAAAATGGAAAACAACACACAAAAGGGCAAGATTTTTACCAATAAACCATGTTCTTCTTTCCTTTTCCACTTACACAATGTCAAATATTTGGTTTTCCCTACCTTTTCCAGTTCCTTCCAATCATAATTTGTATTTCCAATAACCATGGCTTGTAGTTCATTAGGCTGGAAGAGCAGAAGAACTTTTCCTCCACAGACTTTATGAAAGCCCGCATGAAAGGCATCAAATAAGGAAGCCACTGATTTATTGAATATATAATCCACATAAGCATCAACAAACTCCTGCCTAGAAATAAGAAAGGACATATGCACAGATTATCAAAGTCATTTATGGAGAACACATAATGTAGCTGAATTAAACCTTGGAGTGCTTCTGCATTTTTTGCTACTTTTCTACACACCTGAGAAAAATACAAGTAGGGCTCAAAGGGGACTAAGTCATTATAGAGAAACCTATTATTCTTTTGACATAAAAAATTAAATATATTCATGAGGCATTCACAATTATTCTTAGGCTACTCTTAACAGGAAAATGCCATTTCCTAATGGGTAGAATGATGCAATTTGCTATCAAAATAATTTTAAAATGTTCACAAATTATTAAAAATTTATGTATCACCTTAGCAGTATCCCTAAAGAGTGATCTGTTGTAAATATAAGTGATATTTGGGGTTCACATCATTTGATAAAGAATATATTTTTTTCCCCTTGAGTTCCAAGGAATCTGAACAAATTTTACTTAAAAAAATAAGTACTCAAGAAAGGAGTATTAAACATTCTTTAGGAATAATCATTAAAGATTAGAAGTGCAGTTTCTTTTCAAATGTATGTGCAGTATACATACAAACGACATGATTCTCATCTGTCTCATATGAAACAAAAAGAAACTGTAAGAAAAAAATTTCCTTTCCTAATTGGGAAGAAAATTTTATTGTTTATTTTGTTTGGCTAGCCAAAGACATTTTTATAAAGTAATCTAGTTAAATAATGAGAATAGGGACTAGAGGACTTCTTCAACAACTTACAACCTCATCTGAACAATATAGGATAATTTTGTAAATGAGAATGCTGATAGATTTAAGCATCTACAGACAATGTGCTCAGCAAGTTATAAAGTAATGCTTTTTTTTTTCCAACTTTTTCTGAGATAGGGTATTACTGAGTAGCCCAGGCTGGCCTGGAACTTGCTGCGTAGAACAGGCTGGCCTCAAACTCACGTTGATCCTCCTGCCTCAGTCTCCCAAGTGGTGGGATTATAGATATATACCACCATGCCACCATGTCACCAAGATATAAAGTAGTTCTAAACTGAATATATAAGGAAAGGAAAAAATGGTTAAAGGAGGCCATTGTAAAATATAAAATCAGTGGGCTGTGGGGCGTGGTGGCTCATGCCTATAATCCCAGGAACTCAGGAGGCGGAGGAAGGAGGATCAAAGGCTTGAGTCCAGATGTGGCCTGCATTACTTAGCAAGACCCTGTCTCAAGATAAAAAATAATGGGATATGCTATTAGGTTCAGATGAGGAAAAGGTCAACTATATAATACATAATTTTATAATTCATCCAATTATAAAGTTAAACTCATCTATAGTAGTTAGTGCTGGGATTTAGCTCAGCTGGTAGAGAGTCTCTCAGAAGTCTCTGAGGTCCCAGGTTCAATTCCCAGCACTCCAAAAATGGGAGAGGGACATGGCAATCCACTCCCAAGGCAATCCTGAAACAAGCAGCCATTGAAAACCCTGTGAGGGTCACTATGAGTTGGACACGACTCGATGGTACCTAACAACAACATAGTAGTTAAGGGCTCGGGTTGGTACCTCAGTTGGTAGAGTGCCGCTCTGCATTTTCTGAGGCCCTGGGTTCAATCCCTAGTACTGAATAAATGAGAGGACTTGGTAGCCCATTCCTGAAACAATCAGCCATTCAGAACCCTATGAATAGCAGAGAAGCACTGACAGTGCTGTGCATGGTACAGTGGCAGTGTTTTATTCTGTTGTACACAGGGTCTCTATGAGTCAGACCATACTCAATGGCTCCTAACACTAACAATATAGTAGTTAAGTCCCTCAAACACAAAATGTTAAATCATTTTACATGCCAACATATTTTGCCAAAATTCTTTAAATTACTTTTCAGCTAAATAATCTATATGAAATATTTTTTTAGGAACTAAGAATCAGTGCAACAAGAGAACCTTTGAAAAGCAGAAAAAAAATCTAAAGCACAGACAAAGTCTTCAAAGCCAAGTTCTTTGTTGTTATTATTTGTTTTAAAGGATAGTTAGAAGGACCTAAAATTTCTTTTAAATCACTTTAACAACAGTTTTATTTTGATCAAAGTAAGACAGATGTATAGTTTAAAACATCAAAAGTAATAAGCCTACCAGCCAATATTTACAGAGCACGTACATGTGCTAGGTCCTTTTCTAAGTATCTTAAAATCACTGTTTCACTTAATCCTCAAAATAACCCAGACTAGGGGTGTGGCTCAGGGCTAGAGCACTTGCAAGAAACATGCATGAGGCCCTGAGTTCAACTACCAGGTATCACAAAAAAAGAAGAAGAAAAAAAAAAGGATTATAACAAAATAAAAAGGAACAAAGCAGCTCTCTGTCCTTCATTTCTCTACTAGAAATTCCTACTATTTAAAGCCAACTATTTGTTAACAATTTTTGCTGTTTCTTCTGACATTTATGTTCAAGGATCTAACCACATAGTCCCATTGTTATTCCTTTATTTTCAACTTTAAATGTTATATTGGAAAAGATGAGGATTTTTTTTCTTTTTGGTGTAGTAAGGGTTGCACCCAGGGCTTTGTGCAAGATAGGCAATTGTCTACCACGGAGCTGCACTTTGAGCCCCTTTTTAAATTTACTTTTTTACTCTTGAGACAGGATTTCACAAAGCTGTGCAGGCTGCCTCTTCGCTTAAACGTGTAATCATCCTGCCTCCACTTCCTAAATCACTGCTGGGATTACAGGCATGTGCAATGGTGCCCAACTAAGATTCATATATTATTTACTTATTTCACTCTCACTTGCCTTTCCCTCAACACACTCATATAATATTTTTTGTTCAATATTCACTGCTAATATTTTTATGATGATAAATATTCACAATTAAACTGCAAAGCAGTCTATCATTACCTTTCTCTTCTTAAGAATAACTTGTTTCTCACCATTGGCTACTTCATTCCTAACTTCTTAAGAGAAATGTCTATTTCTTCAACCTTAATTCAAATATATTAGGAAACACTAGTTGCACTTTTCTCCTGGAGTTCTCCATCTTCTTCATCTAACCCAGATTGTTAGCTCTTTCCAAACCTACACAGTTATTGCTCCGTCAGGAGTCCTCTTTGCCTGTCTTATATCTGTGTCATCTTTTTTCTTGGTTCAATTCCTTTGTTTTAGTACAATACATCCGCTAATAACTTGCTGAGAAAGGCACTGGAAGTAAATTTTCTGAGACTGTGTGTACAGGAAGATGTTATATACAACCACATACTTAATAGTTTGGACATACATTTGAAATTCAGAATAGTTTTCTCCTAGAATTCTGACCTTTACAAGTTTGATGTTACTCTGATCCCATATTCTTTGTATGTGATCTGCTTCCCCCAACTCCCTGGAAGGTTTTAGTGTCCCTTTGTCTTTGGGGATTTTGAAATTATATCTCTCAACTTTTGTCTTTTTTTCAACTTCCTATGCTTCAGTGTCAAAAGGCATGCTGTTTAGTTGTGGGAAGGTTTTTTGGTACTATTTTCTTTGACAAATTTCATTCCATTCCTTTCAATGAAATTTTTGTTGGTGGTTGTTCGACTTTTAAAAAATATCTGTCGAGCTGGGCACACACCTGTAATCCCAGCAGCTCAGGAGGCAGAGGCAGGAGGATTGCAAGTTCAAGACCAGAGGCAGTCTGCATAACTTAGCGAGAACCTATCTCAAAAAGTAAAAAAAATGGGCTGGGGGTGCAGCTCAGTGGTCCAGCACTTGAAAAGCACGCAAGCGCAAGGCTCCGGGTTCAACCTTCAGTAACACACACACACACACACACACACACACACACACACACACACACACACACACAAAATCTATCTGAATGCTGGCTTGCAGCCATACTACTGTGTCCTCCGATCCCATCAGATCTCAGAAGCTAAGCAGGGTTGGGCCTGGTTAGTACTTGGATGGGAAACCGCCTGGGAACAGCAGGTGCTGTAGGCTTGGGAGAAGGATTCAGCAACCCACTCCCAAAAAACAATCAGCCATTGAAAACCCTGTGAATAGTACAGAAGCACTGACAATAGTGTTTCGTCTGTTGTACATAGGGTCGCTATGAGATGGACACCTGACTCGACAGCACCTAACAACAACATCTCACTGTCACTAAGTGAGGATAATGGTTTCAGTTTTTTATTTTTAGAAGTTTTCTTCATTCTGCATTGTTCCCATTATCTTGCCTTTTTCCTTCTTAAAAGTTTTATTTATTTATGCATGCATGCATGCAGTACTAGGGAGCTGGACCCAGAGCCTTACCCACGTTAGGTGGGTGCTCTACCACTGAGCTGCACTCCTAGCCCATTTGCTATGTTTTTATTTTGAGACAAGGTCTCATTAAGTTGCACAGGCTGCCTTTGGCCCTGAACTTGCAATCTTCCTGCCTCAGCCTCCTGAATCACTGAGATTACAGGCCTGTGCCATCACACCCAGCTGTGTTTTCCTTTTCTTCCTTTCCTTTTCTCTCTCTTTCTTTCTTCATGCAGTACTGGGGATTGAATCCCTGGCCTCAAGCATGTTAGGTGAGCACTGTACCACTGAGCTACACTCTTAGCTCCTTTGTTTTTTATTTTGAGACAGTGTCTCGCTAAATTGCAGGCTATCTCTAACCTTCTAGCCTTGAACTTGTGATCTTCCTGCCCTAGCCTCCTGGGTTGCTTTGGAGAGCTATAGTTCCTGGTTCTTGCCATTCTTTTAAAAACTATTTTGGTCTTCCTTAAATGTCTACTGACTTTTGGCTATCTATTCATATTTAAAAGTTAGGTAGTTTCTCCAGAAAAGAATCCTTCCATATAAAGCCTCAAGAGGAAGAGAGGTGTAGATCTTCACTTAATCTCTTTGAGTTCAGTTCAGCTAGTTGCCTTTGGCTGCCTGTTGTTGTTGTTGTTAGGTACCGTCAAGTTGGTATCCGACTCATAGCGACCCTCATAGGGTTTTCAATGACAGACTGTTTCGGGATTGCCTTGGGAGTGGATTGCCAGGTCCTTCTCCCATTTTTTGCGGCGCTGGGAATTGAACTCGGGACCTCAGAGACTGCAGCGCAGCGCTCTACCAACTGAGCTAAATCCCAGCCCAGGTGTCTCAAATCCCTTTACTCTACTCTCTCCAGAAGGTAAATTTCTAGTCTCCTGTCTATGTTGAACAGGTGCAGTGACCAGGTTACGTGATGTGCTAAGGGGAAGGGTACTACTTGCTTCTTTTTTTTTTTTTTTT